>LPNX010883030.1:0-73114 GCA_001517045.1 Pseudotsuga menziesii | reverse complement strand
TGTTTTTAATTTCTATTGCATATTGGGAAAGATTGATTTCTGGAGTCTAGCTGTCTGTTGTGGTACCCCAAGCCATAGGAATTTCTCTCTGTAACACCTCCCTTTTGTCACTCTCTCTCATGCAAACTTGAGTGAGTGTGAGGTGTGTATAAATGAGGGAGAGCACCTCCCTATTTATACCCTTCCAAGTCACTGGCCAAACATAATACTGGGGCCCACATGTCTTCCCTAATAGGGACGACTTCTCCCAGAGAGACTCCAGATACACATTACATGATGTTACACTGGGAACTATTGCCTTGACTTACAACGGAGGTTGTACCTCAAGGTTGAGACACAATTAATACATCCCGCAAGGGGGTAAACACATCCCTAATGGGGGTACAAAAACATACAATGATAATATACATCAGAATATCTTCTGAAATTACAAATACATCAACACTCCCTCTTAACTAGGAAGGTATTCTCTCTCTTCATAGTCATCAACACATCTGGTAAAGTCTTCATCGCAGAGTCATCATCACGGAGTCATAGAGTCATCATCATAGTTGCTTCCATCATCATCTTATTATTCGATCATCATACCATACTATCTGTCATCAGAAGTTTCTACAGATCCAACCCTCTCTCGACTGGGTGTAGGCCTGGTCCTCATCCAGGTCTTCATCATATCTCGAGTAATTATTATCGTAGGAACAATTCAAGACCTTCTTTACATTTCCATGGCAATAACCAGCGTCTCCTACCTTCATCTCATTGTATCCAAATCATCTCTTTTTCCCTACATGAATCAAAACAAAGAACAAATCTTTAGATGCAGACAACCTGAGTTCTTTCACCATAGTAGTAGGCCAGGATATTTTTCATTTCATTAAGATAACCTACTACTTCTATTATGCGAGAATCATCTAGGAGCACACTCAGTGCATTACGTCTCTGTATGGTCAACCTGTGTTCTATCAGTAGAACCACCTAGGTGCACCTCTCGTGCTTCATGACCTTATCATCTCAACATGGGAACACACATATATAGATATATATGTAAGGATGTATTAAGACCAAACAAACTGCTACATCAAGACCTTTTACATTCTCTTATCAATCTCAAGGACTTATTACATCTGAACAACCTGCGTCCAGGATATTTTATGTTCAGACAAACTTCGGGGCGTATTACATCTGAGTAACCTGTGTACCATGCCAGGTCTCATTTTTACACTCAAACAACCCACATGGAATATTACATTCGAGTAACTTGTGTACCATGCTAGGTCTCATTTTACACTTGGATAACCTGTCACAGGACTAATTACGTCTAAGGATAACCTGCGAGCTTTGCTAGGACCAATTACATCCGAGGACAACCTATAGTACTGATTACATCTGAGCATTTTTCTTCATCGATATTTTTCCCGCTCGAACAACCTGTCACATTTCCCATGTGAGATATCATGCATCAACTATTATTAGCATAGAACACATCAAGACTGATTACATCCAAGGATAACCTACACGATTTGCCAATACTTATCCAAGGATAACCTACAAGACTGATTACGTCTGAGAAACCTACGAACTTTGCCAGGATGTTATGCTCAGACAACCTGTCTCTCTAGCTATGCTAGAATACATCACTCCCTCTTTTGAGGGATCTCGATCTGGATCAAACTAAGTCTTTCTCTGAAGTACTTGAACTTCACTCTCGCTAGAGGCTTGGTCAACACATCAACTATCTACTCCTCTGTTTCCACATACTAGATCTTCACTACTCCTCTCTGCACCATATCCCTGATATAGTGGAACTTAATATCCATGTTCTTCGACTTGTCATGGAACACTATGTTTTCCGACAACTTCACTCAACTCTGATTATCGCAAAAGATACAAGTCACCTCCAACTGGAGACCAAATGAGTCAGACAATAGCTTTCATAGCCACACTGTCTCACAACTAGTCGAGCAAGCGACAACATACTCTGCCTTGGTTGTACTCAGTGCCACATGATTGCTTCTTTCTGAACCAGGATTTCATGCCAGATCCCAAACTGAAGCAACAACCTAAGGTGATTTTCCTGTCAGTGGCGCTACATGCCCATTCCGAATCAACATAAGTGTGTAGGTTAATCTTCTGATTCACATCATATTTGAGTCCATAATCCATTGTACCTTTTAGGTACCTCAGAACATGCTTTGCAGCTATTAGGTGATCATGTCTCGGATCTGTCAGGAATTGGCTCAGGGTGTTCACCACAAAGCAAATGTCTGGTCTCGTATTCATCAGATACATCAATGAGCCAATCATCTGACGATATATCATGGCATCAACCGAATCAGATGAAGCATCACTCAAAAGCTTCAATTTAGATGCCAAAGGTGTGGCTATCTCCTTACAGTTCAACATTCTGAATCTCTTCAAAATCTCCACTACATACTTCCCTTTCCCAAGGAAGATTCCATCTGCACTCTGCCACACCTCCAAGTAGTGCATCATACCTAGGTCTTTCATCTCGAACTCTGTACCAAGTCTCCTCCTTGCATATGTAATGAGTTCCTCTTCGCTTGTCAGAAACAACTCATCGACATATAGCAAGAGTATCACAGGTTTTCCGTCTTCCACCTTGAAGTATAGGTTGGAATCCACTTTAATCTTGGTAAAGCCCAAGCTTGCCAGGAATTTGTCCATCCTGTCGTACCATGTCCTCGGTGCTTGTTTCGATCCATACAAGGAATTCTTCAATTTGCACACATGGGTCTTCCTTTCATGTGTCTCGAATCCCAGTGGTTGTTCCACGTATACTTCCTCCTCGACTACACCATTCAAGAAAGCTGTCTTGACATCCATCTGGTGTATTTTCCATTTCATAACTGCTGCCAAAGCAAGTATGGTCCTAATGGAAGTGTACCTCGCCATGAGTGCAAATGTCTTTTCGTAGTCTATGCCTTCTTTCTGTGAGAAGCCTCGTGCTATGAACCTTTCCTTGTATTTCTCGATGCTGCCATCTGTAGCATGATTGATCTTGTAGATTCACTTTGAATTCACGACAGAATTCTCCTTCGGTATCATAACGATCTCCGAGACATCATTCTTCATGATCGACTGATATTCCTCGATCATAGCATCCTTCCATTCTTTCTTTTCTACAACCTCTTCACAGGTGGAAGGTTCTCTATCAATGATGTCACACAACAGGGCCACATAGCTATTGTAGGGATCTTCTCTCTTTCTCTCTCTATGTATTCCCTCTTGAGTGCCATCCCTTTCAGCTTCTCGTATGAGCTCCTGTTCCCATGTTGGTTTCCTCTTGTGGGAGTCATTCTCAAGGAATGTCTCTACCAACTCTTGTGGAGTTGTTATGTCGTGATCTTTTGGAATTGATTCTCCAATTTCCATGTCTCAGACTCTCATCTCTTCAGGTTCCTTAACTGTCTAGATAGGAGTCCTCCTAGATCTGAAGTATGTCGAGTCTTCATCATGTTGGACACAACATGCACACTAGGAGGGGGGGTGAATCAATGTATGCAACTTTTATTACTTTTTACTTTTAACAATCAACAACTTATTCAATAATATGCATTATTATATCATCATCAACATTATTATCAACATTATATCATCATCACATAAGACGCGTAGCATGAAACAAAGAACACCATATTTTACATGGAAATCCAAGTCCTTGGGGAAAAACCACAGAAGCCTTTCTAAAATAGTTTTCCAACAATAACTAGAAGGAGGAAACAACCCCCTTATTACAAAGACTTCAATTTTCCAGCTGCAACTAGAAGGAGGCTACAACCCCCTGATTTACAGGCTACAACCCGAAGGCAGCTTCAACTCCCTAGTTTTTTGGCTACAACCGGAAGGAGGCTACAACCTCCTTTCCTTGCCTCGTCCTGCCACCCTGATAAAAATATAGCCACTGAACTACTGAATCACAACTGCACTGATCCCATGGACCTGCTAATGAACATCTGTACTACACTGCACAATCTGTACCACGTTGCACAATCACTGCTCATCATCTGATCACTACTCATCAAATGATCACTTTCTGTTGTATCACACTACTCATGATCTGATCACTTCTCATCACTTCACCACACCTAAACCAATAACCTGTTCAATCATGTTGCACCAATCAATCTACTGCTCACATCATCTGACTCGGTCAATCTGAGTCTAACTGTCTGCATAACAAATCTAGTCCACCTGAGTCAAACCAACTGCTCATACAACTCAGCCAATTTGAGTCATACCATATGCACATAAGAGAACCTCTTCCAATTCTGCTAATCTGTTAAGCCAATCTCTGAATCTACTGCTGATAACTTCTGTTTCCACCTTACTGCCAAATCATCACTCATATCACTGCCACATACTGCTCATGTACATCCTTGTACATCTTGCCATACACAATCACTAAACAAATAGTTCTTCTCTGCTTGCATCATTATAGGTGTGCATCATTGTCATCAAGTATGTACCATCATCATCAAGTATGTACAATCATCATCAAGTGTGTAGTGTGTATATGTCAAGTACACATCATAGTGCATAGAAGAATGTCATCACATCAAAACATGCATGTTCATCATCAAATCATTGTCATGTAATATCAATATGTATGTATCATGTCATTGCATGCATAAAGTGCACATCATCATCTTATAACTTCATATCCCTTGTATCATTACATATCATTCTATACTCTTGCACACTACACCGTATTCACCAGCACACTAGTGTGCATGCACTCGTACTCTTCTTGCACACTCACATACCCCTGTACCCTTTACATATGCTCATAGTTCATCCCTTGACACTATATCACTATACATACCACACTTCTACACTTGTACACACAAATATATACGACTGTTCACATATCACTATTTTACCACATGTACACATTCACAAAATACTATTGTTTGCACATACCTTGTCACTATTGAGCTTGCATCAATCTCTTGTAGACAACCTCACACTTACATATACATTAATACATTAATCAAACCACTATATACTTTCTTACATACAACTTAGTTTACTCATACAAATGTATTTTACTGTTCGTATGTATTTGTATATTTCAACACATATCACTGTATTATTGCTACTAGGCAAATTTCTTGTGCTGTACAGAGACTTGTGGAAGACAGGAGAAACTCAGGTATGCTGCTCAGGAAAACTGGGTCTATTTAAAGGAAGGCAACCACAACAATTTGGATTGTTCACTCTCTACCAACAATCAAAACAAAACCACAAAAGGATCTACAAAATTGGGTCTGTAGTTTTGGTTCTCTACCATAGTTAGTGTGAATCTCAATCTACTGCTCCTAAACCACGAGATTCCTCAATCAAACCACCAAAATAAATCTCAAACAAACCTATAAATTTGTTTAGTTTTAGAGTGACAAATGTTGGTATATTTATATATGTTTTTTTGGATGTGAGATGAAGTATACTAGGGCCGATTTCATGTTTTTAATGTTTTAATAATTTAATGGGCCGACATTACTTTAACCATTCAACAATTTTATGGAGGTAAACTAGTTTAAATATCTTATTAAATCATGCTTTAAATTTTATTAAATACAACTAGTTAATGGTTAAGAAAAAGTGTTAAATCATTTTACTATTTGAATAATTTAAATATCATGCTTTAATTTAAATTTTATTTAAAATATAACTAGTTAATGGTTAAGTGTTTTATTAAAGAAAAAGTGTTAAATAATTTTACTATTTGAATATTAAAAATTGAGTTTTAATTACAAATTATCTTATCACCATTTTAAGTTTGAAGTTGAATATTTTTAGTGATTAAATTTTTTTTTTTAATTACTTAGAGGGGCAAATATATGGGATGGTTAGGGTTTTAATAATTATTAGAAACATGTTTTAATTCTTGAAATATGAGGTTTAATATTTTATTTAATTAGTGGTCTTATTACCTTTTAGGGTTAAGGGTTTAATATTAAGGGTTACCAAGAGGGCTTCCAGGGCTAGTGTAAAGGTGCAATGGGAATACTTATGTAATATTAGGGTAGATTGTTGGGTTAGGGACCGAAGGTAAGTGTTTTATAATATTTTGTTAGGTCATTACAGTCACTACAAGTGAAGACACATAACCATCAAGGTGTGGGGGTGCCTAGGCTTCTCTTAGGGTACCATGACCTTTATCAAACACAAATGACCACTGAAAGGTTCATTTGGACTTTTGCAACTACTTCAAACCACCAAGAACACATTCTAGGGTAATAGGGCATGGTTGTGGTACCAGGAAACCCTACGAACCAACTGGGGAACCATACGACAACTTATGGGTACTTGAACACTCTACACGGCTTTTGGCAATGTCCCAATGGCTCCAAGGGATTCATACTTGGGCTTGGACAAGGTCAAAAGGTCTCCTTAGACACTTCCACTTACTTAACCCTCAGGGGCTCCTCATGGGGCAGCAAACATGTTGGCATCAATGACAACTTAATCAACAATCCCCCCCTTTGTCATTGATGACAACACCATAACTCTTCTTCAAAACACACTCCCCTTATTAAAAAATTCTCTCCCTCTTAGGCATCAATGGAAAAGGGAACATCCTTTGATCATACTGCTCCCCCTTAGGGCATGCTCCCCCTGTCATCAACTTCTCTTCCTCTCCAAATTTTCTTCCTGTTTAATGGAAACAATAACTTCTTTTGCCAATACTGCTTCTCTTATCATTGATGCTACTTTGACGAACTTGTATTCTGTCACACGAATACTGCTGGAACCAACTTCTATACGATACTCAAATATTATAACTAGGTACATATATCCTTTAACACATTATTTGTACACCTCGTATTACCGGTCGATGGTCTTCAAAATGACATTGGGTTTTTCCCAAGATTTCCATGATTTTTGTCTTGATCTACTAACTTTAATCTCCTTTTTTTAGTAGGCTGATGGTTGTTCACGTCATTTGATTGATCTTGCTTTCTTCTCCAAACTTTAACTGGTCCCTGCATCCAGCAATGTTTTGTGAAATTTCCATAATGATAGCAATTGTAACACTGAATGGAAAATGTACTTTGATTTCTTTCTGGAGTGATATTGTCATGAGCTCTGCAATGAATGGCTTTGTGCGCATAGCTGTTACACTTGTAGAAGTGACCATGGAATCTTGTAGGATATCTCTAATTAGTAACTTCTCTTGATTCTTGTTGATCATGGGAACTTCTGAAAATACATGTATTACTGTTAGCCTTTTATTTTTTTACTATAGAGATTTTACTTTCTTCAATGTTTTTCTCGATCTTCGGATTTGTCTTTAACTGAATAGTTTTTTTGTCCAGATCTTCCTTTAGAGAGAGGATCTTCAATTCTTGTTTTTGACAATTTTCTATCTTTTCTTGGAGTTGTCTCATTAGATTTTCTTTTGTCTTCTTGACTTCTTCTACCTGTTTTTTCAGATCAAAGATATTGTGTTCCATATGTCCTTTTGAATTCGGATCATCCTCATGGGATTGTTGTAGTTGACCTTTGAGTGCATGATTCTCCTTTTTGAGTTCCGAGAGGTCCTTTTCAAATTCAAAGTTTGTAAAACATACCTTCCGTAACTCTTCCTTCAAGGATTTGATTTCAAGTTCTTGTTTTGTTCTTAACTTCTCTTCCAATATTTCTTTAGTCTTGTAGGCACTTATCTCACTGTCTTTGTCTTGTAGCTTGCAGATTAACTCTTTTTTCTTTATCTTCTAGCAGTTTTCTGAGCTTGACAATTTCTTCTGATTGCTTTTCAATTTATGTGGCTGACTTCTCAAGTTTGTCTTTCAAAGATTTGGATATGGCTTCTTTGATTCTAGTAGCTTCTTTGACTTGGAGTTTCAGATTAATTATGGTTTGTGTGGCCTTCTCAGATTCTTCTTGATTCCTCTTCTTGGTTTTTTCCAATTGCTCTTGCAATACCTGGTTCTGTTCACATAGATTTTTCACTTCTTGTGAAACATTAGTAATTTCATTATCTATCATAATATCACTTATCTCAGAGAGCAAGTATTTTCATGACAATTTGAAGTATTGCATTCTGTGAATTGAAAATGGCTCTTATCTTCTATACTTGATAAACATATATCTTTAAAACCATTACAAACAGAGTGTTCAGGGGACTTACCTTCATACTTACCCTTACTGTCCTTTTAATGGGAATGTATTTTTCTTCTTGTTCTTCATCTGAGTTTAGCTGATGTATTTTGAACAACAATTCGTCAACTGAGTTGCACTTTCCTATTTTCTCCTTTTGGAGATATGTTAGATCTTCAAGCATTAATTCCATAATCTCTGCTTCTTGTTCTTTATTATAGTAGAGTTGTTCTAATTTAAGCCATAGTTCCTTAGCTGAGTTGTACTTCCCTATCTTCTTCTTTTCGATATCTGTTAGGCCTTCAAGGATGGCTTCCATAGCCATAGAATTATTTTTCTTTGCTTCCTTCTGAGCTATTGTTTTCACTTTCTTTGGAGGAGTATATCCAGTAAGAACCGATTGCCATGCATCAATTCCTTCTACCTCAAGATAAACTTGCATTATTCTTTTCCAGATGTAGTAATTCGTTCCATGAAACAATGGTACTCCATTCATCGAGAATCCCATGGTTTTTCAAGGATCCACTTCAAGCTGGTAAGGATTTCTTGTGAGGACCCACTATGATACCAATTCTTGGACACACCAAGTGTTAACACCTCTACCTAGCAGAGGGTTGAAGAGACCATGGTAAAGAAGAAATAATGGTTGTTTGAAAACTTTGGTTAAATATAATGGTGTGAAAGTGTGATAAGGGGCGCGTAAGCAATGAATTATCACGGGATCCAACGGTGTAAAGCGAGGAAATGGAGATCGACGGCTTATAACGTGTCCGCTTTATGAAGATGCGAGGAGGATAGGAACATACGGGGGTATTCAACGAAATATGAAGATCAATGGTCACAAATCTAGCCCAACAAAATCTACGATCAGCGTGAAGTCCGCTCCGTCAACTTGCACGTTCGATAAAACGAAGAAGCTTGGCGGAATGGGTACATGTAGCCTCATCCGACGGCTAGAAAATAAAGGTAAAATGCATCGACGGTCGTTGATGGATCTGAAGCGGGGAGTTGTGCGGTGGTTGGAGACAAAAAGTGGTAGCGGAATGGAAACCACGGTACACACGGCAGTTTGTGGTGCATTCCGTGGGAAAAAGCAGTTTGGCAGAAACTGCTAAAGGGGGCCTCCACAGTGGGCTCCTATATAAGTAGAGTTGACTTGTTTGAAGAACTATTTTTTATTTGCACCGGACGAATGAAAAGGACTGCTTGCTTGCCACCCTTTAACAGTCAAACTCGAAATATATGCGGCCACAGTAACAGGTAAGTCCCGAATACTCGAAATTCATCCGCCGAATTACCGTTGTTGTCTGTATTATGGATAAAGGGAAAGATTTACAAGGGTTTAACCGTATTCTGGACAAGAGAGAAGAATACCTGGTTGACAGCGACAGAGGGGTATGTGATCCTTTCTTGTCTGTGGGAAGTGTATCAGTTAGCAAAGAGAAATTATTGCAATACAATTCACAGGGTAATGACATTCTAAATGCTTGTAAATCGTTTTTGTACCATTTCGCTGTTGAGCAGACCCTGCATTTTCCCGAGTTTGTCGAGTGGTGTGCAGTTAACTATTCTTCTTCTGAGAGAGTTATTGTAAGTCATTCTATGTCTAGAATACTGTGTAAAATTGATGCAAGGGACATCCGTGAAAACCTGAACTTGCCCGACAATTACCCCGAGAATTGTGAGTCTGTAAACGAGTCCGTTTTAGCTGAAATGTACAAAAATTGTGAAACCGAGGTTCGTTGCAAATTCTTGTCTAGCATTTTGAACGAGGGTCAGTCACTAGATGGTCTCTTTCTGCCATATCATGTTCACATTTTCAAAGATGAATTTCAATTAGTGGTGTCTTTAGTCTGTCAGGTTTTGGGTCTAGATGATGACTGTCATGTCAATGAAGTCATCTTAGGCTTCTTGTTAAAAATGAGTTTGATTAGTTCTGAGTCTCAGTCAGTTCATGTCTTCAGTTTAGACGAGTATCTAGCAGAAGCTATACATCTCCAATTGAATGAGTTTCCAAAAGTCAGGTTTTTCAAGTTTCAAACTTATTTGCTAAACATGTTACTATGTTCGAATGTCACCAAATTGTAGTTCTTAAGTACCATATTCTCCTCAGATTTGCCTAAGCAAATCAACGTGTTTGAATTTGCAAATTCTATCATGTCAGAAATATACAAGATGGTATTTGATGAAGTGTTACCCCGGGTATTGGAAGAAATGAAAAGCATGATGCAATCCTCACCTGAGGATAGGGTCGGAGATTGGTTCCTGTATAAGGACTTCACCGTTTTGAGAATATATGGTTTTACTGGAGAGCCTTATAGGCTACCTGCTTTCCTTACTCCCAGGATTTTTGCATTGGATTTTATGAGACAGAGATTGCATGCAGAAGAAGAACACTTTGGGGCTTTTAAGAAATCTTCCAATATCAAGTTTCCTCTTAAAGTCGGTCCTTTTATTTATAAAAATAAAGATGCTCTGGTGTTCATAGAGAAATTGTTGAAAAGCATGGATTTTCAAAGAGAGCAAAGGGTAAATTATGACCCCTATCATATAATTTCCGTGAGAAAACAAGCTAACAAAAATAAGCCATTTGACCACCAAGTTGTTGAAGGTTTGAATGAAGTAGCCAATTTGTTTCACTTTATGGAAATTCTAGGATCTGATGAAAATACAAGCAGTAGACCGGTTACAGTATCTCAAATGACGGATGGTCCTAATATTTTGGTTAAAAGAAGTCTTTCTGAAGTTGAAAGTATGGAAATAGATGAGGGCGATTCACATAAAAAGGCCAAATTGTTTCAAGATGATAAAGTTTTGAGTGAAGTTATTTCAGATGATTTAAAAAGAGTTGCTTTGGTTCCTACAAAATCTGTACAGGTGAGTCAGTTTTCTTTTGAAAGTGTAGATAATACAGAATCATGCCCAGTTTTCAAGTCTAAAGAAGAGCTCATAACTAGTTATATGGAGAAACAAAAGCAGTCCCTAGAAGAAACAAGGAATCTACTCCCGCGGGTGAGAAGTTTAAATAATCCAAAGACTTCCTTGATCTCTACCCGGGATGTAGAAAGAAATACTTTTAAATTGGCCATGGTAAGTGATAAGAAGATGTTCGAGATGGAAGTGACATTAGACAAGATTAGTGTAC
Source organism: Pseudotsuga menziesii (assembly GCA_001517045.1). Classification (NCBI taxonomy): domain Eukaryota; kingdom Viridiplantae; phylum Streptophyta; class Pinopsida; order Pinales; family Pinaceae; genus Pseudotsuga; species Pseudotsuga menziesii. Next base: position 61,845 of record LPNX010883030.1, on the reverse strand, counting down.
CAGATAAAATACAGTTACATAAACAAATGGGAGACATTATTTATTCAGATTTATTGCATGCTATGGTGAGAGTTAATAAGTTACAAGTTTTGGTAGACAAATTGGAAGTTCATTTAAAACATGAAAAGGTTGAAAACAAGGCTAATTCCATTCAAATTAAAAAGCTGCAAGCAGACATCATAAGCTCATGAAATGAAATAGGTAACACCTAGGCAATCAAAAGACTTCTAGAAGAAAAGGACAACGCCCTCCAAGTACTGAAGAAGAAATTGAAAATCCCGATTACAGAACATGTCCATTCATAAGAATTATTAGCATTATAGGAGGAAAATGACAAGGTTCATCGGGATATGATGGAATATAAAGGAAACACTGTAAAATTACAAGAAGAAAAGGATAAGTGGCAAGCAGAACGAAACGATTTACTAGCACAAATCTCACGACTGAAGAGGGATCAGAATGAAGAAAAAGAAATCATGGAGGAACTAATGAGCCAAACTCCCACTGATGAGGACTTAACTATTGTGAATATTGAAAAACCCTTAAATGATTTTTCTGCAGATGACTTACTAGTGCCCATGTCCCAAGTCAGCCTGAAAGATGAAGAGATAAGAGAATTGAAAGAGGAAAATGAAAAAATCAAATCTGAGCTAGCCAAAGTGAATGAAAATAAGAATAAGATATAAGTCAGCTATAGAAGAAATTTAATGAATTGAAAGAAAGGAACATAGGAAAGGGTCCTCTCTAGGGAGCAAAGCACATAATTTGGGATACATTATCCATAGAAATTACTAAGTTCAGGCATTATTTAAACTTCATTGATGATCAAAGTATATTGATCAATTTAGCTAATCAAAGACTGAAGTTAGTAAATGAAACTATGGAGAGGAAACCCCTTGGCACAACTCAAAAAGCATTAAATTTTTTAAATTCATTAACATATCAAAAGTTACATGATATAGGGGTCAAATACAGAGTGACAATGGTACTGTGGGCAAAAAGGTTTATTCATAAACATCATCTAATGAAGACAGTACAAGACAAGGCTGATGAAATGATCTCACGAGTTAATGACTTCAAGCAGGCGTTTAAAGAATTATTTGAAGATGGCCTTCCTTCCTTTTGGGATGAGGAGGGACGACTGTTTTCTCAAGAGCATTATCATAGTCTGTTGGTACGAATCCGTATGGATCATTCAAAATTTGACGATTTGGAAAAATGGCTGACGGAAAAAGTCATCGTAGATAAGCTGACAGAAGATTTTGAGGTATTGCAGAAATTCCTAATCATCAGGGGAGGGTTGCCTAATGTGTCTTATAAAGCCTACATGGAGCTGGAGGTGTCCATTCGGGAAATGATCGAATATGATATTCCAAGCGTGGAGCAATGGAGAGCCATAGAAAGATTCGGAAAAACAAAGTATATCCTTCATTCATGAAACAAGTGTTGCGCGCTGAGGAGCTGCTTGGACGGGCCTTGTTACCGAGTTGATTTTAATTTAATGATCTGTTAGGATTGAAGCAAGTAGTTTATTCCTAGGAGTTAGGAATATAGTTACAAGACTTTGATTAAGCAGGTTATTCAGTTATAAATCTTCTTGGAAGAAGAAATCACTTTATGTATATAATTGCATTTATTTTATGTGATGGGGGTTGGAACCCATCTTGTTGATGAATGTTTTCTAAAGACATATATTTTTGAATAACAGAGCTGAATGCGTGCGGTTATCAGAGATTCTTGTGTTGTTTACATTACAGTCTGTATTTCCCCTCCTTTGTGATTGTTTTTCCAGTGTTACATTCCATTTTGTTTTCTTCGTATCTGAAACATAGGGTTGAATGGTTGGAATTCATATTATTTATGCTCTGATCATTGTCTCAGATATTCTATGAATGTTTCTGCTAAAGTTGATATAGAACTCATCTTTTGATGGACTGTTCATTATCTTTTTTGCCCCACCTGAAATTAAATGAACGACTGTGATTGAATGGTTATCTTGCCTCTGATAAAATATCGCGCATATGTCTTTGTGATATCTTTATGTATATGTGACTCCATTGCCCAATGGTTATGTGTATCGTTTCAACCATTTATATAATCTTTGAGTGTTGATTTATATCTTGCCTTGTTAAATTTGTATTTGAGAGATCCCTCTCTAGAAAGAAAAGCCAGTTTCTTTCTAAAGTGGTTTTTGCTGTTACCTTGGGATTTACCTTTCACAATCTGGGTACATTCTGAGTGCTAACACCAAGTACACTGAGAGGGGGGTAAATCAGTGTGCACAACTTTTATTAATTTGTACCTTTTAACAATCAACAACTTATTCAATAATATGCATTATTATATCATCATCAACATTACTATCAGCATTATATCATCATCACATAAGAAGCATAGCATGAAACAAACAACACTAGATTTTATGTGGAAACTCAAGTCCTGGGGAAAAACCACATGCCTTTCTAAAATAGTTTTTCAAAAATAACTGGAAGGAGGTAACAACCCCCTTATTACAAAGACTTCAATTTTCTAGCTGCAACTGGAAGGAGGCTATAACCCCCTGATTTATAGGATATAACCCGAAGGAAGTTTCAACTCCCTAGTTTTCCGGCTACAACTGGAAGGAGGCTACAGTCTCATTTCCTTGCCCTGTCTTGCCACCTTGATAAGAAGATAGACACTGAACTATTGAACCACAACTGCACTGATCCTGCGGACCTGCTAATCAACACCTGTACTACACTGCACAATATGTACCACACTGCACAACCAATTCCACTACTAACCACTGCTCATCATCTGATCACTACTTGTCAACTGATCACTATCTGCTGTATCACACTGCTCATCATCTGCTCACTTCTCATCACTTCACCAAACCTGAACCAATAACCTGTTCAATCACATTGTACCAATCAATCTGCTGCTTACATCATCCAACTCAGTCAATCTGAGTCTAACTGATTACATAACAAATTCAGTCTACCTGAGTCAAACCAATTGCTCATACAACTCAGCCAATCTGAGTTAAACCATCTGCACATAAAAGAACATGTTCCAATTCTGCTCATCGTGTTAAACCAATCTCTGAATCTGTTGTTGATAACTTCTGTTTCCAACTTACTGCCAAATCATCACTCATATCACTGCCACATACTACTCATGTACATCCTTGTACATCTCGTCATACACAATCATTGAACAAATAGTTGTTCTTTGCTTGCATCATTATAGGTGTGAACCATCATCATCAAGTATGTACCATCATCATCAAGTGTGTAGTGTGTATATGTCAAGTACACATCATAGTGCATAGAAGAATGCCATCACATCAAAGCATGCATGTTCATCATCAAATCATTGTCATGTATTATCAATATGTATGTATCATTTCATAGCATGCATAAAGTGCACATCATCATATTATAACTTCATATTCCTTGTATCATTACATATCATTGTATACTCTTGCACATTACATCGTATTCACCAGGACACTAGTGTGCATACACTTGTACTCTTCTTGCACACTGACATACCCCTGTACCCTTTACATATGCTCATAGTTCATCACTTGACACTATATCACTATACATACCACACTTCTACACTTGTACACACACATATATCTACTATTGTTCACATATCACTATTTTACCACATGTACACATTCACAAAATACTACTGTTTGCACATACCTTGTCACTACTGAGCTTGCATCAATCTCTTGTAGGCAACCTCACACTTGTATATACATTCATACATTAATCATACCACTATATACTTTCTTACATACCACTTCATTTACTCATACAAATGTATTTTACTGTTCATATGTATTTGTATATTTCAATACACATAACTGTATCATTGTTGCTAGACAAATTTCTTGTGTTGTACATACCTTGTTTCTATGCAAGATTTGAATGTTACCCAACATACGTTTAAGGAATGATCTTGCCTTCCAAAACTTGGCAGAAGTATCAACCAAAACCAAAAAGGCAGATTTGTGGAAGACAGGAGAAACTTGGGTTTGTTTAAAGGATGGAAACAACATCAATTTGGATTGTTCACTCTCTACCAGCAGTCAAAACAGAACCCCAAAAGGATCTGTAAAATCAGGTCTATAGTTTTGGTTCTCTACCACAGTTAGCACGAATCTCAGTCTACTACTCCTAAACCACGAGATTCCTCAGTCAAACTAGCGAAATAAATCTTAGGCAAACCTATAAATTCGTTTAGTTTTAGAGTGACAAATGTTGGTATATTTATATATGTTTTTTTTGGATGTGAGATGAAGTACACTAAGGTCGACTTCATGTTAAAAATGTTTTAATGTTTTAATAATTTAATGGCCCGACATTACTTCAATCATTCAACGATTTTATGGAGGTAAACTAATTTAAATATCTTATTAGATCATGCTTTAAATTTTATTTAAAATATAACTAATTAATGGTTAAGAAAAAGTGTTAAATCATTTTACTATTTAAATAATTTAAATATCATGCTTTAATTTAAATTTAAATTTTATTTAAAATATAACTAATTAGTTTCCATAGCCACTAATTGACGGGAGGTCTTTACACTCGGAGCTAGAAGGAAATTTAAAATATAACTAATTAATGGTTAAGAAAAAGTGTTAAATCATTTTACTATTTAAATAATTTAAATATCATGCTTTAATTTAAATTTAAATTTTATTTAAAATATAAAAAGTTAGTTTCAATAGCCACTTAGTCGATTAAGTATTTTTATTAAAGAAAAAGTGTTAAATCATTTTACTATTTGGATATTAAAAATTGAGTTTTATTACAAATTATCTTATCACCATTTTAAGTTTGAAGTTAAATCTTTTTAGTGATTAAAAATAAATGTTTTAATTACTTAGAGGGGCACACACATGGGATGGTTAAGGTTTTAATTATTATTAGAAACATGTTTTAATTCTTCAAATATAAGGTTTAATATTTTATTTAATTAGTGGTCTTATTACTTTTTAGGGTTAAGGGTTTAATAGTTAAGAGTTACCAAGAGGGATTCAAGGGCTAGTGTAAAGGTGCAATGAGCATACTTATGTAATATTAGGGTAGACTGTTGGCTTAGGGACCAAAGGTAAGTGTTTTAGGATATTTTGTTAGGTCATTACAGTCACTACAAGTGAAGACACGTAACCATCAAGTTGTGGGGGTTCCTAGGATTCTCCTAGGGTACCATGACCTTTATCAAACACAAATGACCACTAAAAGGGTCATTTGGACTTTTGCAACTACTTCAACCCACCAAGAACACAATCTAGGGTAATAGGGCATGGTTTTGGTATTGTGGAACCTTAAGAACCAACTGGGGAACCATAAGACAACTTATGGGTACTTGAAACACTCTACAGGGATTTTGGCAATGCCCCAAGGGATTCAAGGGCTTCATATTTGGGCTTGGACAAGGTCAAAAGGTTTCCTTAGACATTGACACTTACTTAACCCTCAGGGGATCCTCAAGGGGTGCCAAAACATGTTGGCATCAATGACCAGACACTATTGGCATCAATGGCAACTTAATCAACATATCAAAGGTTACATCTCTACTGATGTTGATATTCTTGAATCCTCGAAAGTATTCGGTAGTCCTTTGATGTATCATTGTATCCTACGAATATACCCTTCCTCCCAAAAGGATCGAGCTTGGTCCTTTTGCTCCTTTGGGATATGTATGTACACCAGGAAGCCAAATATTTTCAGATGGTTGACTTCTAGTTTCTCTCTTGAGAAAGCTTATTCAGGAGTCTTGTTTTCAAGTACTCGATGCAGAGTACGGTTCTGTACATACACAACTGTTCTTGCTGCCTCCGCCCAAAGGTGCATAGGAAGATCCTGGTTATGCATCATAGCTTTTGTTGCCTCCATGATGGTTCAGTTCTTTTGTTTTGCAACCCCATTCTGCTGAGGATTGTATGGAGTGCTCAATTCTCTCCTAATCCCGAAATCTCTATAGAGTTCCTTGAATTCTTCCAAAGTGAACTCTCCACCATTATCTGAACATAAAGTCTTGATCTTCCTTGAACTTACTGAAAACTTCTCTTTTCCCTTTCAAGAAATATATCCAACTCTTACGTGAGAAATCATCTATAAAGAAAACATAATACACATACCCGCTTAATGATCTAGAAGAAATGGGTCCACATACATCTGAGTGTACTATCTCTAGTATTCCTTTAGCCTTGCTTTGATTGCTTAAAAATGTCTTCTTCAGATTCTTTCCTTGTGCACGTCCTTTGCAAATGCCTTCATGCTTTGCCTGGATCTCTGGCAATCCCGAGACTACTTTGCTTGCCATCGGTAGTGCTCTGTAGTGTACATTGTAACAAATAATAAATTTAAATATTAAACTAGGTTAATTAATGTAATTTAACTAAGAGGTGACTTCAAAAATCACCTCTCTTCCCCACTTAAGGTATAAATTACCGGGGCTCTTATTACGTAAATCATCTTCTACATTTATAAAATATACATTTCTACATTACGCTCCTTGTTTTCATCTCTTTTTCTCTTCCATTGGTATCAGAGCCTCTCGGCTCTCGGCACCAGTCCACCACCATCTCACCTCTGTTGCACACCTCCTCTTTACTGTCCACGCGCTCACGTTGCACTCCATCTCCACCTCCATCCTGCTCCACCATTCCGCCTCTCCCGAGCACCCCTCCTCCCGCCTCCTCTCCAATACCAATTTAATATTAAATACATTATTACTATTAATATATTTTTATTAAACAAAACTATATCAAAATAATAATAATAATAATAATAATAATTTTAAAAAAAGAATCGTGGCGGGCTGGCATCACATCGCAAACAAAAATAAATCCACATTTAGCACTGAGAAAATTCCAATCACAAGATCAATGGACGCTCGGTCCGACCAAATCAATGAGAAGATTAACAAGAAATACGAGGAACTCCAGGAAAAGACCAAACAAACGAGTGACAATTTGATGTCGACTTGGACACAAATCATGTCACGAATGGAGAATACCTTCCTCACTCTACAAGAAGACCAAAAGAAAAATCAGGCAGTTTTAACCGCCATCTTGGACATATTACAAATTTCTAATGACCTGCATCCAAACTCTCCAAGAACACCAGAGCAGCCAGGTCCTCTATTCAACATGTCGTCCTCAAACTCATATACACAAGGACGCCAAATGCGGGTGAAAGTCGAGTTACCCAAATACGATGGGGATGAACGACAATCCATAGCATGGATTAACAAAGATGAGGAATACCTAGACATCCACAACATCCATTATGAAGGTGAGAAAATTAAATATGCCTCCATGCATCTAGAAGGAAACACTTACAATTGGTACTTATGGTGGAAGAACACTGCAAGAATATGTTCTCACAACTGGGCTAGTTTTAGGAATGACCTCATCAAAATATTCTAGGGCGTTGAAGAAAAAGATTTTTTTTTCCAAACTCACAAGGTTACAACAAAAAAACAGTGTCAATGAGTACACCTGTGAGTGGGAAGCGTTGTCAACTCGAGTCCCAGAGTTAACCGATGACCAACGATTTTAGACCTACATACACGGTCTAAAACAACACATCCATGACGAACTAGAGTTACACAACATCTCTACCATGGAGGAAGCACGACGTAAAGCCAGGATTATTGAAAGTAATTCCTTTCATACAAATGTAGACCAAGACGACTCCAAAAAGAACCCCCTCCATTCACGATACACAAGAAATCCAAGGTATACACCGCCTCAAGCTAGGGAAGGAACAAAACCTAGTTTAGAGGCTTAGAGAATAAAAGAAGGAAAATGTAAGTTCTGTGGAGACAAATGGGATCCTAAGCACAAATGCTTACAAAAGAAAGTATATGCTTGTGAAGTAGAGCTAGAAGTCAATGAACCAATTGAGAACGATGTAAACAGCAAGAAGACTACCACCCAGGAATCGAGGATGACTCCCCACAAATCTCATTAGCCGCTATTACCGGAATCTCCCAACCGCAAACATTGAAGATTAAAGGTCATATAAAAAATAATAACGTCACAATTCTCATCGACTCTGGAAGCACCCATAACTTCGTTAATGTTAACCTTGCTAAAGTATTTAACCTATTTATTCGTCTAGTACCTAACTTGACGGTTATGGTAGCAGATGGCAAGAAGATTGACAATGTGGGAAGATGTCACAAGGTTAGGTTACAAATGCAAGAATATAACTTAGAATCAGATTTCTTTGCGGTACCACTGGGAGGAATTGACGTAGTATTAGGAATACAATGGTTACAAACCTTGGGTACATACTCTGCAAATCACCAAGAACATTTTATTGGATTCCATGCGTTTGGGAAAACACACAAATTATACGGTTTTCAACCACCTCCGACACAACTCATTACATCACATCAGATGGAAAATATACGTTGGAAAGACGCAACAACGTACATACCTCAATGTCAAGAAATGGAGATTCTAACAAGCGAAGGAGATATGAACAATCAACCAGAGAGACAAGAGTTGATTAGAAAACATCGCAAGATGTTTCAAGAGTTACCTATGGAGCTCCCACCAAATGGAAAAACCAAATACATAATCAAAATAGAACCAGGGACAAAACCTACCAGTAACAACCCATACAGATATCCACATCAGAGACGTTGCGACAGTTCACGTAATCATTATCATCAATTAAGCTTTGAGGACAAAGCTTCCCTCAAGGGGAAGGCAATATAACAAATAACAAATTTAAATATTAAACTAGGTTAATTAATGCAATTTAACTAAGAGGTGACTTGAAAAGTCACCTCTCTTCCCCACTTAAGGTATAAATTACTGGGGCTCCTATTATGTAAATCATCTTCTACATTTATAAAATATACATTTCTACATTACGCTCCTTGTTTTCATCTCTTTTTCTCTTCCACACATGTGCAAGCCTTCTGTGCCACAATTTGCTTGGTTCAATTGACTCATGAACTAGTGCTTGTTCAAGATGTCCCTTTAGCTTGTACATGCCTCTATCTTCTTCTCCAATAATTGTTGCATCCTCTATTGTATTTCCTCTAGGACACATCAGAACTTGTCCATCGACAAAAGAAACCCTAATTCCCTTTGCATCTAGTGCAGAGATGGAGAGAATATTCTTCTTCAATCCTAGAACATGTAACACATCCTGCATTTTTAAATATTTCCCTTAGTCAATCTTGTATGAAGCTTCTCCACTCCCTTTTATGGGGTATTGGTAATCATCCCCAATTTTCACCTTGTGAGGTGACTCATGTTCATATATTTTAACGAACAATTCTAATCACTACTCTTCATGTGAGAGAGTGTCTGTAAGTGTTGCAATTAGCACATACTCTTCATTCGAATTATCCTTCTCCCATCTGAATCTTTTGTTTGTTAATTCATCATATTCGAAAACATGAGCATAGTGTCACCTTTTCCTGATGGGACAATCTCTTGAAAAGTGTCCCTTTTCATCACAAGTGTAGCATCGAACATTTGAAGTGTCTCTCTTGGTCTTCTTCGGTTTCTTGTCCTTCTTCTTGTTGTGATGAAAGGTTCCTTTCTTCTCCTTCTTCTTGAAGTTCTTTCTAGTGTGAACCGTGAGAGCTTGATCTTCAGTTGCTCCCATCTTCTCTTCTCTTGTCACAAGTCGAGCTTCTTCTTGTGCACATTCTTCTTGGAGTCTTCTGAAAGAGATCAACCTCCTTCTTACACAAATCCCTTGAAAGAATGAGTCCCATGATCTAGGGAGACCATTCAAGGTAGTCATTAAAATTTCTCCTTCTTCGACATTTCTTCAACCGCTTCAAGTTGTTCTTTGTTTTGAGAAACCCTTGTGAAGTAATACTGAATAGTCTTGGAGTTCTGTATCTTCACAATCTTCAATTGGTTCCTCAAAGTCATCTTCCGGTTGATGTTCTTTCCTTCGAACATCTTTGTCAAAGCATCATACACTTATTTCGATATCTTAAATACAGACACATGGGGGATAAGGTGATCCTTAATAGAATATGCAACGATTCTCTTAGCCTTAGCCATGCTTCTCTTATGAGCAGCCTTAGCCTCATCTCCCTTTGGTTCTGGGACTTCTCCATTGATGAACTGATCCAAATCATTCTCTTCAAGGATCAGGGAGATTCTGTATTTTCATGCTCAGAAGTTATCAGCCCCTCCAAGCTTGTCCTTAAGCTGAGTATGGTGAGTCATCTTTTCAAATGAGAACCTCAAATGGAAATAGAAAAGATTTAGATCTTACCGATTTGAGGTGTTCGACTTGGTTCTAGAGCTGGTTGACTTAGGGTTTGTCAGAGAAACCCTAATTTTCCAAACTTGGAGTTTGGGAATTATGTTTGGACATAAATATGTGCCTCCTTAAGGAAAGTTGCTCATCTAGGTCACTTTTTGAAAGCTGAGGTGGGAATTCTTCGAAACTTGATGCTCTAGTTCCTCTTGGCATCAGTGACGGTGTAAAAAATGAAACTTCTCTAATTCAGAAACTGTCTTCTCAAAAGATGCACCCTACTTAGGAAAGTTAGTCTAGACCTATTTTCTTGATGATCTGTGGAGAGAACACCTTAAAGTAGGAAGCCCTAGTTTCTGTAGCTGCATAGTGCCCTCTTTCAGAGAGGCTTTGATACCATATTATTTTTTCTTTAGATATGATTAGATTATCTAGGATATTTATATGAAAGAATAACAAGTACAACAAGATGCATAAGATATAAAAGATACACGAGACAAAAATATTTTCACCGGGGAAACAATGAAGGAGAAAACCCTGCAAACTTCTTAAGAATAATAAGATGATAAAAACCAGTAATAAGAAGTATTCAACAACTATCTGTCTCTCCTCCCTTTTGTCTCTCTCTCTCTCTCTCTCTCTCATGCGAACTTGAGTGAGTGTGAGGTGTGTATAAATGAGGGAGAGCGCCTCCCTATTCATACCCTTTAAATTCACTGACCAAACATAAGCCTGGGGCCCATGTATCTTCCCTAACAGGGTCGAATTCTCCCAGAGAGACTCCAAATACACATTACATGATGGTACACTGGGGACTATTGCCCCGACTTACAATGGAGGTTATACCTCAAGGTCTATACACAATTAAGAGATCCTGCAAGGGGGTAAACACATCCCCAAGGGGGTTACAACAACATACAATGATCATATACATTAGAATATATTCCGAAGTTACAAATACATAAACAATATGGTCTGACTTTGAACTATATTTTGTTGGATGTCTTCAAAGATGAAGGGGGCGATCTCCATATATTCGTGACAAATCTAAAGGAGTTCCTAACAATGGGTTGGATCTTGAGTGAACTATACTATTTGGTCTCATAAGGATATTTTCTCAACTTGTGGAGGAGGTTCCATCATATATACCCATTGATCATCCCAGACTTCATCAATAGGGATGTTGTGAAAATATAATATTCCCTACACTTCTTCTGACTGTTGGGGTGACTCAAGTTGCTTTGTTCCAGAGTCACCTAGAGGATTTGTTGTTTCAAGGAGCTTCTGTACCAAGGGTTTGCGATTGTAGCCTTTGATTTATCTAAGAACTCTTGGACTGTTCCAGTCTCATGAGAATCATGTTGTTGCTATTGAGATTCTCGTTGAATTGGTACCGCTATCATATAGAGGTTTATTGTGGCATCATCATCAATATCAATAATGGAGGGTGTAGTTGTATTTATTTGAGTAGATGTTGGAGCGACTTCTGTAGGGATAGGGGTGGTATCTAGGTTAGAGGTGGGAAGTGATTGGTTGGATTGAGGGAGCATGATGGAAAAATGGGTGGGGATGCAGGTTTTAGTTATAGTAGATGTGGCAAAAGGGGTCTTACTAACATGGTACTTTTTTGGATCCGTCGATATAAGCAATTACATCATGGACGCATTTTATAGGGACCATGATATTTATATTAATGTGTGGTGGGAGAGGTGGTAGCAGGGGTGGGGGTTCAGGATTACTATGATGGGAGGGTTCTTCTTGAGATAATTATGCCTTTATTTTTTTTATATGGGACCGAGGAAAAAATAGGACATATCTTTGCTTGTGGAGACAATTTTCACTCCTGGCCAATTGCTGACCATCTTCTGGAATGTTTCTGGAAGTAAGCAAAAAGATAGAGGGCATGCTGGGAACACTGCCAAGTCCATTTCTTGTGGATGGATGAAGGTATTATCTCAGTCATTTCCAAACCATACTGCTGAGGAAAATGGATGGAATTCCTTAAACCAACATTTCGAATCTTGCTAGGCTAAGGCAAGATAGGTGGGATTATTACCCTGAATTTATAGCCTAGCTGAATATATCAATTAGTCCACAAGCAATAAGCACTTATGTCTATGCTTCTTCTTTTTTTATTTGAATTTTGAAGAAAATAAAAGAAATTGTAAAATAATTATGAACATTTTTATACAGGAGACACATTTTGTTTCAAATCTAGAATAAAATTGATAAAATATCAGAATAAAAATCAGACCCAAAGTAAATTAGAATCAACAGATGATTTTACTAACTTCATTCCAAGTTATAGTTGTAATATTTCATTACAAACCCCTACGAGGGTAAGGATCAAAATTATACTTAGAAGCCTAAGGTGGGATACTACATCACACAGAGACCTCTGGTGTTTGTGAAAAGAAGAATCTAGACAGATTAGTGGATCAAATCAAGCTTTAAATGTGTCATTGTCTTGATTCTACAAAAACAATCCTCATTAGCACTGGAAATTAATTCATAGGCATAATAAAATTGAAGAAGCTACCAAGATAAATGAATGATATTTTAAGTATAAACAAAATTGATGTTTTCAAATCCTTCTTTTGCTACCTTTATTATAATCCTGCTATCAACAAGAAGACTTCAACTCCCATATAAATAAAAAATGAATGAAAGAATTATAAAATCTCACTTTGAAACAAGAGAAAACATTTATCAGAATTCCTCTCTATTCTCTCATGCCTTCATCCTTCATGTGTCTTCATTTTATTCTTTGGAAAGATAGTTGAAGTAGTTTGAATTAATTTTCATTTAGGATATTTTAATTAAATAAGATACTTTTTTAAGTAAGTACCCAATTGGGGATTTGAACTCGTGACCTTCTATATACAATTTCTCATTACCAATTGTTCTAACCCCGTTGGGATTAAATAAGGAAAATATATTTATGTATGATAAATGTAATATAATTAAATAATAGGGGGGACTTTCGATATAGATATTCTCTTACTTTTTATTATCCCCATTTCCCTCCAAATAATCAAAATATATGACACGCCAAATAATCATCATAGGTCATGAAATATAATCAAAGTAAACTTTCATATATAACCCTCGTGTCTCCCAAAAAGTATCAAAATATACCAAAACAAGTTCATAAGTTTGTTTCCTCAAAACATAGTAAAAAATATGTCCCAAAATAAAATAAAGTGCTACCTTTGAACAAAATCAGAATCCATACTTTGTATGGGAAGCAGTTCCCCCCTGTTCATTTCCCTGAGAAAGTTCTTTCTTATGTAATTGTTATCTTAACTTGGAAAATTCTACGTCTTTGTGATCCAAATGAGTATAGGTGGCCACCCACCTATTCCACTAGCTCAAAACAATTTTTCATTTTGGCAATTTGCTCGTAATTTTCTACGGTTTTTCGGGTTCCAAAATTTCGGGGCCGTTTTGATGCCCTTAACGACATTTTTTTGGCAATTCGAGGGCCAAATGAATCTCAAGGACGTTCATTTAATCTCAATCAAAAGTTGTAAATATTAGATAAACCTTTCCAACATGCTATAGAGTGCCCCAAATAGTGATTGTATGCAAAAGTTATTACCCCGAGAAGTTGACTGTTCCACTAACCACCTTGGGGCCGTGAACTTTATGACGATTCGTCTCCTAGGGTTAGGTTTAGGGTTTTTTTTGCCTCTCCAAGGATTTATGACCCTTCAACCTCTTTTTGTATTCATCTTGTCATGAGTGAGTGTAGCCACCACATCTCTTTTCAGAGATACAACTACCACCATTCTAGCTGCTTTTGTTTTATAGTTTGTTCTGTTTCATTCATTTAATAGAATATGATTTTACTCTATCATTGTGTTTATTACCATATATATGTGTGTGAATATATGATATGCTCTTTCATTTTGTTCTCACAAAAATTCGCATCAATGGTATCAGATATTTTTTATCTTATGGTTTCTCAGTGCATGTCCCTGACGAGATATGTATATCGAGAGTTAGGTCTCAAACTAGTTGAGCATGGGGAAAACACCTCTCCTCGTCCCAAGAAGCCTCACATGTCGAGAGAAGAAAATAGAGATGATAGAGCAGGAGATCATATTAAACTGTTTCTCGAGGAATCCCTCGCACAACATGGGAATGAGATGATGGATAAATTCGCTCATATCCTTCGAAGAATATCGACGACAACAGATGCACCTTCAATGAGCAATTGTTTCTGGGGTGTGACTCCCTTCAGGGTACAAATTAACTTTGAAATATCCTTATTTGAAATGGTTGAGTCTATTAGAGGGTTACATGTTTGTTCAAAATCTTTCTGATAGTGAAGATATCACCTTTGCGCTCATTAAGTCCCTCCCCCATGTCAAAGACTGGTGGGACGGGTACTGCGAGAGGCATACAAGGGATGAATATGAGATATTCAATACAAAACCCACTTGGGCATATTTTTTCTATACTGTCAAAGAGGAATTATATTATGTTGGAAACTATGATGACCAATACACCGGTGGACAACATTGCACTAGGAAAGAGATCAAACGGTGCCAGAGTATACCAATATATTCCATACCCTGCGCTCAAAGCTGGGTATTAGAGATTCTGAATGAAACTTGTTTCTAAAGTACCGAAATTGCTTGCACATGTACATTCAGTTGGATATGGACTTCCTGGACATATACTCACTAGGAGAATCTTACCGATATGTCGTCAAGATCGAGCAAAAGTTTAAGAAAAATAATAAGAGGGATTTTGGGTCTACAAATTAGTATCAGAAGTCAGGAAAAAGTGGCCCTAATTCACAACAAAAAATACAGATCAAGGATGGCCAAATTCCTGACAACCAGTCCAAGATGCAAGAAAATAAGGGTAATGGGGAATTGAAGAAGGACACCAGCAAGTGGTTAGTTCTACAAAATCCCCTGGCACAGCACTGATGAATTCCGCTTAAAATAATCATTGTTGGCCGAGACAAAATCCATGGATCCAGACTCTGACTCAAAAACTGATGCAGATAAAGAAAGGGGTAAGCATATCATTGACACAGAATCTAGTGCCACCATCACAACCACAAAGATCCAACTAGAAGATTCAGAGGAGCCAGAGGAAGGAGAACGCCTCTTCCATTCACAACTATGGGTGTAGGGGACTCCGCTGCATTTCAATGTTGACAATGGTAGTCAGAAGAACCTCATATCGATTGAGGTCATCGAAATATTGAAACTTCCGACGATTCCACATCCCCAACCCTACAACATTGGTTGGCTGAGCCATGAATGAGACATCTGTTTCATACAATAGTGTTTCCTCTACTATGACATAAAGCCCTTCAAAGATGATGTAACGTGTTATGTTTCCTTGCTTGAAGTTTGTGATGTTCTTTTAGGACAACCATATATGTGGAAACGTCATGACGTGTATGAGTCTAGACCTTGTAGTGTCACTATTACTTTGGGAAATAAAATTTACAGGATACCAGAGACACTTTCTGTTGTGTAGTGTCTCTCATCACAACGAAGCAACACAGGAAGGTAATCTACCAGACATGGAAAATCGTACTCTTCATGGTTCGTTTAGAGGGTGAACGAAAGATCACAACAACATCCACCGCCTCCACACATAACCCCTCTATGAAACAGAAACATGTGGACAAGATCTTGGAAGCATACAAAGGCATCTTCACCACACCTGTCAGGGTTTTAGTACATTGTCAGGTCAAGCATTCCATTGATTTCATCCCTGGTGTGCCTTTACTCAATGGACCAGTATACAAGCATTCCCTCATGGAGAATGAAGAAATCAAATGCTAGATTCAAGAGTTATTCCAAAAGGGGCACATTCGACCCAACTCCTCACCTTGTGGGAGCCCAATTGTGTTGGTACATAAGAAAGATTGGACATGGAAACCCTATATTGACTACTGAGATCTAAACAAGATCATAGTATGAAATTGGTATCCCATTCCATGGATTGACAGACCTATTCGGCCAGCTCAAGGGGGCCAAGTATTTCAGCAAGATTGACATGAAGTCCAACTATCATCAAGTGCCAATTGAGCAAACTGATGTCTGGAATATTGCCTTCAAATATTGGGAAGGCGTTTCTGAGTGGTTGGTCATGCCTTTCGGCTTGACTAATGCTCCAAAAACCTTCACGAGGATGATGGATGACATTCTATGACCATTCACCAATTATTTTGTGGTCGTATGTCTAGATGATATCCTCATCTACAATATAACATGGGCATAACATTTGCAGTATATCCACCAGGTCCTCAGCTCCTTGTAACAACACAAGTTATATGCCAATCTAGATAAGTGCTCATTTGGAATGGAAAGGGTTCAATATCTAGGATACATTATGGACAAACATGGTGTTCATGTAGACCCGATCAAGATCCAATCTATTCTCGATTGGATGACCCTGACAACTCTCACAGAGCTTCGCAACCTCCCAGGCCTTGTAAACTTCAATCGTAGATTTATGTTGGAATTCTATAATTTTGCTTGGTCCATTAGCCAGGTGACCAAATATGGATCTAAGGTCAAGTTCATTTGGTCCAAGCCACAACAACATGCATTTAAGGAGCTAAAGCAACACTTATATTTGACGCCCATCCTTAATGTTATCACCAACCTTGTAGTTGCCTATGTGAGATGGACCCAGAATGGATGGTAGAGGGAAAAGCAACTAAGGTGGTGGAACCAAGATTGCCTCGACAACCAAATGGATGGTTGTGATGCCAATTGAGGCAGTCTTCTCTTTATGTTACCTTATCCCAAGACAACAATGGGGGAGAGCCAAATCTACTCCCGACAGGAGATATCAGACCTAAACACCAGATCAGATCAAATGGACTTGAGGTACGTAAGGTGTAAGCTGATGGAAACCCTAGATTTATGGATGATGTCACTAGGTGAACCAAGGATTTGGATCAGGGTTTAGGAGATGTGATATTTGATCCAAGTTGGGACATGGATGACCTATGAGGTAAATACTACATCTGGGGTTAAGCTACTAGCAAGAGGTGAAGATATCCATTGCCTTGGAAAATGTGTCCAATGCAGAACATGCGAGAACGGGATTGGGGCTATCTAGTACTAAGGGATAGACTCAAAGGAAGGTATGACAGTGTTAAAGCACCCGAGTCAACAGGAGAAGGTCAAAACACAATGGAAAAATTCAAAAGAAGGGGTAGTGCTAGGGTTGGAGATCAGTTCCTTTCAGATCTAGGACAATGGAGTCATTTTATGCCCAGCGTTGAAGAAGACCCGCCTGAGTTTAGACCCAATCTACAAACCCAAAAAGTGGTTTTGCCGAAAAAGATCAAATTTCGAGAAAATAGGGCAACATGGAAGGCAACGCTAGGGTTTGAAGATCAGTGTTTTTTAGATCTAGGGAAACAAAGTCACTTCTATCTCAGTATTGAGGAATACCCACTTAGAGCATGACCTGATCTACAAAACCCAGAAATAGTTTGCCGAGAACTCAAGCGGATTGAGGCATCATATTTTTTGGTTTTTTTAATGTTTAGGGTTTTAAGATGAAAATGGAAATATAGGTGCCAATGGATTGAGATCTGGAAGAGAAGTACTGACCTATAGATCCTACCTAGAAAACCTTGTAGATTCCTTGATGATGATGATCCCTGCTATCTCGATCAATTTGAGTGAGTTCTATGCCCAACATTTTTCCCCAAGAAGCCAATGCACCCTCTCTTCTACACAACAAATGTCAACCATATGATATTTGCTGCATCATGAGAAAAAAAAATGCTATAGAAAAATAGCAAGATGAAATCATAGATCGCATTGATGCTAATGAAAACCCCCTGATAAAAAACACATCCAAGCCAAGCAAGTTGAGGAAGATCTGCAAAAACACCCAAGTTGAAGTCGCCCTCCTGTAGACAAGGCAATGTTTCCCGAACAATATATAGATCTCAAAACAAATACCCAAATGCTAGAAAGCAAAATATTTTCCAATCACCATCTAAGAACACCATATGCATAGGAGATCCAAGAATTTCCACAAGAAACGTTTTTCTATTATCAAGATCCAAGAGCCAAAGACACCTTACAAATGAGATGCTCTCTCCTTTAAATAGGAATGAGAGAACCAAAATCCTAACCACTTTTCAAATGGGTGGCTAAGATTAAAATATCCAAATGTTCTAATCAACGGTTGAGATGAGCTCAACATAAAGTACACGGATCAATACAATAATATAATATAAAAATGGACTAGATCACCCTAGGAGAGGGGATATCACTAAATAAAAATAAATGAAGCACATGGTGGTTCCAGGGAGTGTTAAATAACTCCCCTAGGGTGTCCCCATGGCACAATAAAAATAATATAATTTTTAAACTGCAAAATAGTGCCTCTCTGAGGAAATCGTGAGCTTCCAAAAACTCCAGAAAATAATATAATATGCCCGAAAAATAGATGTGGGCCCATCCAAGTGCTGCAACTGCTAGAGAAGAAGTGGAATACATCACCCTCATCATCAAAACTCATCCCTTTCCATTTCCTTGCCTTAGTAGCCCAAATTGAATTCTTCAGTAGCCATTTTAATTATTTTTTATCTTCTTTGGGAAACGTGACATGCCAAAAACTGCCTCCTACGGTGCCTCCGTTATCCAACTGAGCCAACCAGGCTCTATGGGAGGGGGGTAATATGGTACAAACAAGTGGCTGGACCCCCCATGCCTCATACAACACCCTAGGAGATCCAAGAAAAATATCTCCCTGCTCAGACATGCCATCTAGTATGGTAAAATTGTACCAAAAGGGTAAACTGAGCCAAATCATCTCTGCAAGTGCCCGAAACTGAAAACAAGATGTCTCACTGGACTCAGAGAGTCCAAATCCATCTAAGGTGTATACAATATCCAATATACACAGATAGACAAAATAATAATCTGTAAATGACCATATAATATAACCAAGGTTGACATCCATCCATTGCAAGTGTTCAAAGGTCAAGACATGCTCTACAAATCATACAAGTAATAATCATAACAAGTAGCAATCATTTAACTGGTGATATATCAACCAAATATATAAGGTTTTCATTTATTAACTATAACTCAGTCTATACTTTCAAGATCATACTAACTTCATAGTTGTAATCAATTTGCTAGTGAAGGGTGAAGACTGAAAATTCAAAAGGCTAGGGAAAAGGATGACCACCAAATCGATGTTGTGACACTTGAGATATGGAAAGGGAATACTGAATCTAGCATATTACGGACAAGCAACAACACACGGGATGGCAGTGTCTCACAAATGGGTGAGTTACTTCAGAGGTCTTATTCACCTTGAGAAATGCTCACAATCCAAACCAATACAAGTGAGGCCAACAATCCGTATATATAACTTTTGGAACCATTGCTTTTTAGGGCCTTTTATTTTTCATAGCCTTGGTCTGTGTATTTATTTCTCGGATTTTTTCTTATTTTAGGATTTATGCATTCATGTATGTTGAAAAACACTACTTTTCATGAATGTTCTAAGATATTCATTTCATTGTACTTCAAATCCAATTTCATTAGGCTTGCCTTGCATTCATGTATGTTTAAAAACACTACTTTTCATGAATGATATTTTTGCATAAGATATTTATTTCCAAATACATTGTATTGATGGCAGCACTACTTGTTTCAGGTTTAGCCAACAAAACCTAGGTAGCTCAAAGCCGAAACACAAATAAACAGGGAAGCTTATCCAATCATAGAGGGTCTAGTGGGGAAAGGTCCTCCATGCCACAAGTCAAAATAGTAGGTTGGGTAAGAAACATAATTGGAAGGTAATGGATGGGTGGAGACAATGAATACTGAAACCAACACTAGCAAGCCAAAGTATGGTGAGAATGACTACCTCTATTCTCCCTAAGGAGGGTAAAACCAATGAGTATAGATCAATAACTTCCAGGTATGAGTAGGGGCAACAATACATAATAAAAATACATCCAAGTCCACATATTTATATGATCGCCAGATCATGACACTAAGTGTTAATACATGTCACAAGAATGAGTATAAGAGCAATGATAACCATAACACAAGATAATACAAGCTGGGTCATAAACATGTAAATAATCCATCTGAACCAACATTTGTCCAATGATAAAGCACTGATACAACTCTGGGCACTAATAACTTCTCTGCAAATGGATAAAATGACTACATCAGTCCTTAAACCTGAGTGTCCCGCGACTCATTCATGGCATGGGATAATACTATAGTCCATCAATCAAATCATGATCCATCATAGATGCTCATCTCAACATCTCATAAGTAGGGGAACTGGCTGAACAATGCACTGAAATCTGAAAAATAGAATATGGTAGCCTTGCTACTATATATGTGATAACATCAGGCTCTAGCTGGGACAAGTGCTTTGCTGAATAGAGCACTTGAGAACCTTGAAATCTCTGGTCCTCACACTCTGCTACTAGTATCCTCAAGCCATCCTTCTAGCTCTGCAACTGCTGCCAAAATGCCACCAACTACCTGCAAAATGTCCAGAGCTATACCAAACTCATAGACCGGTCATCAGTACACTGTGTGGATAAAATAAAATACTCAAACTAAAATGCATGAAACTGAAAAGGAGAAAGTAAATCTAATCTATAACCGTAACCTTTTTAATAAAAGTTTGATTTTTATTGTGTAGGAAAAAAAATGCTAAGACTGAAAACTACACTAAGAGCTTTGAAAAACAAGCTTCAGGCAAAGACAAAATGTGCAAGACTAGCAGGCTACACTACTGCCCAGCAAGGGCTTATTTAGGTCCTACCTACCTTACTCAACCAGTTTAGACGAGTGTTAAGTAAAATGATAAATCCAATGCAACCACTTGCTGAACGAATCTATTGAGCTTCCTTTACAGTAAATGATCCAACAAGCCATAGATGGTTTAAGAGCAATGCAAATGAAAATTAACACCATTCTAACTTGCAGTTTGAAATTCAAAGAAAGATCTAGATAATATGAAATGAAATTATGCCAAGACTGAAAAAGACTTTCTAGAAATTCATCCATCAAGATACCAATAGGATCATAAAAGGTATGCAAGTTCATTCTTGATGGAATAATACAATATGAATCATGATTCAACCACTCCAAACAGTTCTTTGTTTTCTCCTCTACCTTACTAGGACACTCAATTCTATTTACTCCAGAAGTAATGGAAGAATCAAATGGGAACACGTTGTAATGTAATGAAACTATGAATGAGATCAAGCCCATTTGTTGCTTACAAATGGATAAAAGATGAAATTGATCTTTATACACCTTCTCCAACCACCCATAATAAAGATTTATAACTTGAAAAAAATTACTTCTTACGGATGACCAAGAAGGAAAATGAAGCGTACTTTCTCCAATTATGTGGCCATGCTCAAACTCCTGATTGAAAATTTCAAAGGTAATAGCTTGATTAGAACAAAAACCCATACAAGAAGGCTCGGAAAGTTGGGATGGGAGGGTGGAAAAAATTAAAACTTGATTTGCATCACCTAAAGGTGCTAACACCAATCTTGTATGCGATATGGGACATCTGTTAAAGAAATTTGCAAAATCAACACTAACCTCCCAAGAACTAGACTCACTATGATTAATCTCCTCAACCAAATCACCTTGACCAAAAATATGATGGGGAATAGCAACAACATTACAAGAATCATTCCTTGGAGGCTCTTGATGACTACTTGGACATAGATTCCAGCTTGAAAGACGTGACAAAGAACACTCTAGGTCAAGTTTTCTTACTAGTATATCATCATCATGTGGGTGTTCTTCTTTAGATTGTTCATTACATTCACGCGAGGATAAATTTCAACCTTTTCTTCTTCTATAGAGACATAATCAAAGTCTGAATCCAGATTCAGATAACTGGAATTATCGTCACTTAGGCAATGACTATGGAGTTTCTCTTCTAAAGGCTCTATAATGGAATCACAAATGGTAGGCTCAACTATAGATGTTTCTTGATGGTGTTTGTTAGGTTCCTTTCCATGGATTAAATCCAGGATTTGCTGTGTGACTGCTTCAGGTAATAATAACAGAGTATCTCATATGATTTGATTGATATCCCTCTTAGTTTCAGCATGAGGTTTTGAAACATTATTCTCAAAGTACTCTATAACATTCCTATGAATTGCAGGCATGCTCATAATTTAGAACATTTTAGGAGAGGAATGATCCAATTGAGAAAGCAAATTGTCAATATACTGATTATCAACTACACAATCATCTAAAGAAGTATTAGTGTTCCTACCCCACTTATCTATCATTAGTGAACATGTCATACCTAGTGATGGATTCTGTTGCTAAATGATCAAACAAAAGTTTAACATCCCCTCGGAAGGATTCTCCTAAGGATCGCATATAAACATCTTCACTATCTGCACCTCTAATTTCCATGTAATCCCAGAGAATATCCAAATGACTTTCAATAGATATATCATTATTTCCATTAAACAAGGACAACCTCCTAGTGTAATCGTTTGGCATAGGATGAGGTGCCCCTGGTATTTCAGAAAATTCAAAAGGGGACTGTTTGTCTTGTTTTTTAACAGCTATGGTTATTTGGCTATAAGGCTTTGACTGGGACTGACTTCTAGGTTCATGTCGAATTACAAGTTTTTTAGGGATAGTCATGACAAAATTTTTATTACACTGATGAGGAGGATTACAAGGATCATTCACTTGATGCTTGCTTACTAGTCCACTCGGGATGGTTGGGAAATCATTATTGCATGGGTGAGGAAATTGGTGGGTATCATAAATATTGTAATAACTAGATTCATACCCATAATCATGCTCGAGATCATCCTCATACCCGTAGTATGACCTCCATCTATGCCCTCCGTTTATTCATCTTTTAGCTTCATTTATACTTTCATTTAATTCCTTCACGCGTCTGATAAATATATCTAAACTCATTATTATTTATGGGACATGTTCGCTTCTCAGTGGAGTCACGTTTTGGAGTCCCCAAGTGAACGAATTGTCGTGTTCACCAACGGATAATGTCGTAGGAGAGGTGAGGTATGTCGAATCAAGGTAGGCCTCTACCTCCTCGCCATGGCACGAAAATGTTATCACCAACCTTGTAGTTGCCTATGTGAGATCGATATAGAATGGACGGTAGAGGGACAAACAACTAAGGGGGTGGAAGTAAGATTGCCTCGTCTCCCAAATGGATGCTTGTCATGCCAATCGAGGCAGTCTTCTCTTTATGTTACCTTAGCCCAAGACAACAATGGGGGAGACCCAGATCTACTCCCGACAGGAGAGATTAGACCTAGACACTAGATCAGATCAAATGGACTTGAGGTACGTACGGTGTAAGGTGATGGAAAACCTAGATCTATGGATGATGTCACTAGCTGAACCAAGGCTTTGGAGCAAGGTTTAGGAGATATGATATTTGATCCAAGTTGGTACACAGATGACCTATGAGGTAAATAATAGATATTGGGTTAAGTTACTAGCAAGAGGTGAAGATATCGATTGCCTTGGGAAACATGACCAATGCAGAACATGTGTGAACGGTATTGGGGCTATCTAGTACTAAGGGGGTAGACTCGAAGGAAGGTATGACAGTGTCAAGGCACCCGAGTCAACAAGAGAAGGTTAAAACACAAGGGAAAAAGGAAAAATAAGGGGTAGTTCTAGGGTTGGAGATCAATGCCTTTTAGATATAGGGAAATGGAGTCATTTTATGCCCAGCGTTGAAGAAGTCTCACCTCGGTTTAGAACCGATCTACAAACCCAAAAAGTGGTTTTGCTGAAAAATATCAAATTTTGAGAAAATAGGGCAACATGGAAGGTAGCGCTAGGGTTTGAAGATCAATGTTTTTCAGATCTAGGGAAACAGAGTCACTTCTAGCTCAACGTTAATGAAGACCCACTTAGGGCATGACCTAATCTACAAAACCCAGAAATGGTTTGTCGAGAACTCAAGCAGATTGAGCCATAATATTTTTTGGTTTTTTTAATGTTTAGGGTTTTAAGATGAAAATGGAAATACAAGTGCCAATGGATTGAGATCTGGAAGAGAAGTACCGAGGGAAATACAAGTGCCAATGGATTAATATCTTGAATAGAAGTACTGACCTGTAGATCTTACTTGGAAAACCTTGTAGATGCCTTGATGATGATGATCCCTGCTATCCTGATCAATTTGAGAAAATTTGAGTGAGTTCTATGCCCAACGTTTTGCCCCAAGAAGCCAATGCGCCCTCTCTCCTGCACAACAAACATTAACCATATTAGACTGGCTGCATCATGAGAAAAAAAAATTCTACAAAAAAATAGCAATATGAAATCATAGATCGCATTGATGCTAATGAAAACCCCCTGATACAAAAAACATCCAAAGAAAGCAAGTTGAGGAAGCCCTGCAAAAATGCCCAAGTTGAAGTCGCCCTCCTATAGACAAGAAAATGTTTCCTGAAAAATATATAGATCTCACAACAAATACCCAAATGCTAGGAAGCAAAATATTTTCCAATCACCATCTAAGAACACCAGATGCAAAGGAGATCCAAGAATTTCCACAAGAAAAGTTTTTCTATTATCGAGATCCAAGAGCCAACGACACGTTACAAATGAGATGCTCTCTCCTTTAAATAGGAATGAGAGAACCAAAATCCTAACCACTTTTCAAATGGGTGGTTAAGATTAAAAGATCCAAAAGTTCTAATCAACGGTTGAGATGATCTCAACGTAAAGTACATGGATCAATACAATAATACAATATAAAAATGGAATATAATCACCCTAGGAGAGGGGATCCCATTAAATAAAAATAAATGAAGCACATGGTGGGTCCAAGGAGTGTTAACTAAGTCCCCTAAGATGTCCCCATGGCATAATAAAAATAATATAATTTTTGAACTGCAAAATAGTGCCTCTCTAAGGAAATCTTGAGATTCCAAAAGCTCCAAAAAATAATATAATATGCCAGAAAAATAGATGTGGGCCCATCCAAGTGCTACAACTGTTGGAGAAGAAGTGGAAGACATCAAACTCATCATCATAACTCATCCCATGCCATTTCCTTGCCTCAGTATCCCAAATCGAATTCTTTAGTAGCCATTTTAATTATTTTTTATCTGCCTCGAGAAACGTGACATGCAAAAAACTACCTCCTACGGTGCCTCCATTATCCAACTGAGCCCACCGGGCTCTATGGGAGGGGGGTAATATGGTACAAAAAAGTGTCTAGACCTCCCATGCCTCATACAGCACCTTAGGAGATCCAAGAAAAATATCTCCTTGCTCAAACAGGCCATCCAGTATGGTAAAACTGTACCATAAGGGTAAACTGAGCCAAATCATCTCTGCAAGTGCCCAGAACTGAAAACAAGTTGTCTCACTGGACTTAGAGAGTCCAAATACATCTAATGTGTATATTCATACACTCTATAGGTATCTGCATGATCATCTACAATATCCAATATACCCAGATAGACAAAATAATAATCTGTAAATGACCATATAATATAACCCAGGATGACATCTATCCGCTGCAAGTGTTCAAAGATCAAGACATGCTCTAAAAATCATTCAAGTAATAATAATAACAAGTAGCAATCATTTCACTAGCAATATATCAACCAAATATTGAAGGTTTACATTTATTAACTATAACTCGGCCTAGACTTTCAAGATCATACTCACTTCATAGTTGTAATCAATTTTCTAGTGAAGGGTGAAGGATAAAAATTCAGAAGGCTATGGAAAAGGATGGCCACCAACTCAACGTTGTGACACTTTAAATATGGAAAGGGAATACTCACTCTAGCATATGATGGACAAGCAACAACATAGGGGATGGCAGTGTCTCACGAATGGGTGAATTACTTTAGAGGCGCATATTCACCTTAACAAATGCTCACAATCCAAACCAATACAAGTGAGGCCAACAATCCTTAGATATAACTTTAGGAACCATTGCATTTTAGGGCCTTTGATTTTTCATAGCCTCGGTCCGTGTATTTATTTGCCCGATTTTTTTATTATTTTAGGCTTTATGTATTCATGTATGTTGAAAAACACTACTTTTCATGAATGTTCTATGATATTCATTTCATTGTACTTGAAATCCAATTTCATCAGGCTTTCCTTGCATTCATGTATGTTTAAAAACACTACTTTTCATGAATGGTATTTTTTCATAAGATATTCATTTCCAAATTCATTATATTTATGACAGTGCTACTTGTTTCAGGTTTATCCAACACAACCTAGGTAACTCAGAGCCAAAACATAAATAAACAGGGAAGCTTATCCAATCATAGAGGCTCTAGTGGGGAAAGGTCCTCCATGCCACAAGTCAAAATAGTAGGTCGGGTAAGAAACATAATAGAAAGGAAATGGATGGGTGGAGACAATGAATAATGAAACCAATACTAGCAAGCCAAAGTATGGTGAGAATGACTACCTCTATTCTCCCTAAGGAGGGTAAAACCAATGAGTATAGATCAAGAACTTCCAGGTCTGAGTAGGGACATCAACACATAATAACAATGCATCCAAGTCCACATATTTATATGATCGCCAGATCATGACACTAAGTGTTAATACATGTCACAAGAATGATTATAAGAGCAATGATCACCATAACACAAGATAATACAAGATGGTTCATAAACATGTAAATAATCCATTCGAACCAACATCTGTCCACTGATAAAGCACTTTCGTAACTCTAGGCACTAATAACTGCTCTGCAAATGGCTAAAATGACTACATCAGTCCTCAAATCTGAGTGTCCTGAGACTCAGGCATGGCATGGGATAGTACTATAGTCCATCAATCAAATCATGATCCATCATAGATGCTCATCTCAGCATCTCATATGTAGGGGAATTGGCTGAACAGTGTACTGAAATCTAAAAAATAGAATATGGTAGCCTGGATACTATATATGTGATAACATCTGGCTCCAGCTGGGACAAGTTCTCTGCTGAATAGTGCGCTTTAGAACCTCGAAATCTCTGGTCCTTGCACTATGCTACTAGCATCCTCGATCCATCCTTCTATCTCTACAATTGCTGCCAAAATGCCACCAACTACCTGCAAAATTTCCAGAGCTATACCAAACTCACAGACCAGTTGTCAACACACTGTGTGGATAAAATAAAATACTCAAACTAAAATGCATGAAACTGAAAAGTAGAAAGTAAATATAATCTATAACCATAACATTTTTAAGAAAAGTTTGAATTTTATTGTGTAGGAAAAAAATGCTAAGACTGAAAAATACACTAAGAGCTTTGAAAAACAAGCTTCACGAAAAGACAAAAGGTGCAAGACTAACATGCTACACTATCACCCATCAAGGGCTTATTCAGGTCCTACCTACCCTACTCTAACTAGTTTAGACGAGTGTTAAGTAAAATCATAAATCCAATGCAACCACTTGCTGAATGAATCTATTGAGCTTCCTTTACAGTAAATGATCTAACAAGCCAGAGATGGTTTAAGAGCAATGTAGATGAAAATTGACACCATTCTAACTTGCAGTTTGAAATTCAAAGAAAGATCTGGATAATATGAAATGAAATCATGCCAATGCTGAATAAGACTTTCTAGAAACTCATCCATCAAGATATTGATAGGATCATAAAAAGTATGCAAGTTCGTTGTTGATGGAAGAATACAATATGATTCATGATTCAACCACTCCAAACAATTCTTTGTTTTCTCCTTTACCTTACTAGGACACTCAATTCTATTCACTGCAGAAGAAATGGAAAAATCAAATGGGAACAAGTTGTAATGTAATGAAACTATGAATGAGATCAAGCCCATTTGTTGCTTACAAATGGATAAAAGATGAAATTGATCTTTATACACCTTCTCCAACCACCCATAAGAAATATTTATAAATTGAAAAATATTACTCATTAGGGATGACCAAGAAGGGAAATGAAGCATACTTTCTCCAATTATGTGGCCATGCTCAAACTCTTGACTAAAAATTTCAAAGGTAATAGCTTGAATAGAACACAAACCCATACAAGAAGGCTCGGAAAGTTGGGACGGGTGGGTGGAAAAAATTAAAACTTGATTTACATCACCTAAAAGTGCTAACACCAATCTCGTATGCGATATGGGACATTTGTTAAATAAATTTGCAAGATCAACACTAACCTCCCAAGAACTAGACTCACTATGATTAATATCCTCAACCAAATCACCTTGACCAAAAATATGATGGGGAATAGCAACAACATTACAAGAATAATTCCTTGGAGGCTCTTGATGACTACTTGGACATAGATTCCAGCTGAAAAGATGTGACAAAGAACACTCTAGGTCAAGTTTGCTTATGAGTATATCATCATCATGTGGTTGTTCTTCTTTCAATTGTTCATTACATTCAACTGAGGATAAATTATCACCATCATTCATTTGATAAGGAAAAATGTCAAAATGTTCATTTCTAACTTCCTTATCATCCTCACAAACTTGGTATTCAACCATAATATGACCACATGATTACTTCTCAATGGAAATTTGATTAATTTCAACCTTTTCTTCTTATGTAGAGACATAATCAAAGTCTAAATCCATATTCGGATAGCTTGAATTATTGTCACTTAGGCAATGACTATGGAGTTTCTCTTCTAAAGGCTCTATAATGGACTCACAAATGGAAGGCTCAACTATAGATGTTTCTTGATGGAGCTTGTTAGGTTCCCTTCCACGGATTAAATCCAAGATTTTGTCAGTGACTACTTCAGGTAATAATAACATAGTATCTTGTATGATTTGATTGATATCCCTCTTAGTTTCAGCATGAGGTTTTGAAACACTATTGTCAAAGTAATCTGTAAAATTCCTATGGATTGTAGGAACACTCATAATTTGGAACATTTCAGGAGATGAATGATCCAATTGAGAAAGCAAATTGTCAATATACTGATTATCAACTGCACAATCATCTAAAGAATTATCATTGTTCCTACCACACTTATCTATCAACAGATCAGTGAACATGTGATACCCAGTGATGGATTCTGTTGCTAAATGATCAAACCAAAGTTGAACATCCCCTCCCAAGGATTCTCCTAAGGCTTGCATATAAACATCTTCATTGTCCACACCTCTAATTTCCATGTGATCCCAGAGAATATCCAAATGAATTTCAATAGATATATCCTTATTTCCATTAAAATGGGGCAACCTCCTAGTGTAATCATATGGCATAGGATGAGGTGCCTTGGTATTTCAGAAAAGTCAAAAGGGGACTGTTTGTCTAGTTTTTTAACAACTCTAGTTATTTGGCTATAAGGCTTTGACTGGGACTGACTTCTAGGTTCATGTCGGCTTACAAGTTTATCAATTGTAGTCACGACAAAACTTGTATTACACTGACGAGGAGGATTACAAGGATCATTCACTTGATGCTTGCTTACTAGTCCACTCAGGATGGTTGGGAAATCGTTATTGCATGGGTGGTGAAATTGGTGGGTATCATAAAGATTGTGATAACTAGATTCATACCCATAATCATGCTCGAGATCATGCTCATACCCATAGTATGACCTCCATATATCCCCTTCGTTTATTCTTCTTTTAGCTTCATTTATACTTTCATTTAATTCCTTCATGCGTCTGATTAATATATCTAAATTCATTATGATTTATGGGATGGGTTCGCTTCTCAGTGGAGTCGCTTTGTGGATTCGCCAGGTGAACGAATTGCCATGTTCACCAACGGATAATGTCGTAGGATAGGTGAGGTATGTCGAACCAAGGTAGACCTGTACCTCCTCGGCAACGACGCCAAAATGTTATCACCAACCTTTAGTTGCCTATGTGAGGTGGATCCAGAATGGATGGTAGAGGGACACACAACTAAGGGGATGGAACCAAGATTGGCTTGAATCCAAAATGGATGGTTGTCACGCAAATCGAGGCAGTCTTCTCTTTATGTTACCTTAGCCCAAGACAACAATGGGGGAGACCCAGATCTACTCCCAACGGGAGAGATCAGACATAGACACCAGATCATATCAAATGGACTCGAGGTACGTAAGGTGTAAGGTGATGGAAACCCTAGATCTATGGATGATGTCACTTGGTGAACCAAGGCTTTGGTCTAGGGTTTAGGAGATATGATATTTGATCCAAGTTGGGACATGGATGATGTATGAGGTGAATACTAGATTTGAGGTTAAGGTACTGGAAATAGGTGAAGATATCCTCTACCTTGGGAAACATGACCAATGTAAAACATGCGAGAATGAGATTGGGGATATCTAGTACTAAGGGATAGACTCGAAGGAAGGTATGACATTGTCAAGGCACTCAAGTCAATAGGAGAAGGTCAAAATGCAAGGGGAAAAGGAAAAATAAGGGGTAACGCTAGGGTTGGATATCAATGCCTTTCATATCTAGGGCAATGGAGTAATTTTCTACCTAGCATTGAAGAAGACCCACCTGGGTTTAGACCCGATCTACAAACCCAACAAATTGGTTTTGCGGGAAAAGATCAAATTTCGAGAAAAGAGGGAAACATGGAAGGTAGCGCTAGGGTTTGAAGATCAGTGTTTTTCAGATCTAGGAAAACAAAGTCGCTTCTAGCTTAGCGTTGAGGAAGACCCACTTAGGGAATGACTTGATCTACAAAACCTAGAAATGGTTTGCTGAGAAATCAAGTGGATTGAGCCATAATATTTTTTTGTTTTTTTAATGTTTAGTGTTTTAAGATGAAACTGGAAATACAGGTGCCAATGGATTGAGATCTGGAAGAGAAGTACTGAACTGTAGATCTTGTTGGGCAGTGCACAAGGAATAAGTGCACATAAAGAAATGTGCAAGAATCAAGTCATCGCACAAGCGCAAATAAGGAAAAGGAAGCGCACGACAGGTATTGAAAGAAGCTGTGCGGATCAAGAAGCCTGCACAGAAGAAGGAATAAACACAAAAGAGGCCACATGCGCTGAAAAAGGGAACTGTGTAGAAAGGAATATGCCGTAGGGTAAAACAGTAGCACAAGCGCAGTACAACGGTTGAGAGCGACATGACGATCGTGGGTGTTGAAGTCGTATTAAGTCGACGGATGCTACATGAGTGAATGCATGCTGTTAGTAATGCTGTTAGTGCCTCATGTCAATTCATGATCACCACATCTATAGCCTGAGGGGAGGCTGATGGTGATAGTTAAAGGACTGCTTGTATGTAGTCGAACCTACGTGGTCATGTAAAATAGTATAAATAGGAGGGATTCAATAGTTAGAGGGTTAGTCCCTAGTTGGTCGTGATTACTATTAGCAGGTTTTCCAATAGTGGATAGTTGTTGTTTACTTTTAGTTGTGTTGAGGGGTTGGAACAGATGAGAGATTTGAGTGGTATATTAGTAGAAAGTTTGCAGGATGCAGGCGGGATAGTATAGTAGAAGGGAAGCTTTGCTAGAAGGGTGCAGATGCTAGAGAGTTCGATCCTGGTCATGTGTGGATCAGTAAATGGTAGAAGTATATTAGGAGAAATAAGACAGAGAGCATGAGAGCTAGAAAGAGTCTGACCCAAAATCTAGATCTAAGACAGTCTGCAGTCAGAAACAGACTGAAGGTGCCATATATTTCTCATGCCAGATGAAGAGCACCTTGTGGTTTTTCCCAGATGGGTTTCCACGTGAATTATCCTATGTATAATTGCGTGAATGTGTATGGTTGTTTATGTCCTGTTTATGTTTCTGGTTATGTTTATGATACAAGTGCTTCCCTGGTTGAATGAATGTCATACTGTCAATAGAATTCTAAATGCATGGATAAGTGAGTATGCACTGCTTCTGAGTAGTAGCCTATGTCAATGGCGCAATCATTGTTGCACGTCTGGTATGTTGCGCCGGTCTGTTAGCTTGGTTTATACTCCTTAAGGATTAAAGTACTAATGCTGAACCTGTGTCGTGCTATTAGTAGTTAATAAGATATATGCGCGGTGAGCGCTACAGTTTGGAGGAAATGACCCCACCTGTGAAACTTGGTCAAGCTCCTTGACCGCGCTCCAAGGGACTATAATCCCTCAACAATTGTGGAAACATGGTTCCAGCGGTTACCCATCGAAGAAATATCTCGGGTGAGACTGCGACTGCTTCGTGGGCATTGCCGACGGGGCTTGCTCTGTCGAGCCGGTATCTCGGGTGTTTGTTGGGTTGACGGTCTGCATAGAACCTGGGTCACGCGAGTTAGAAAAAGTGGACAACAAACGGTTCCATTGTCGGGACACTATTGATCGAACTGAGGGAAATTTTTTGGCGACCGACCAAGAGTGAAGTCGAGGATTGGCTGGAGACGAAGACGATGGTATTTGCACTGAAGGAAAGTAAGGGTTCGCAACTAAGTCCGTAGAACTGGGTACAACGGCATCTATACTCAGATATCCATGAGATTTTTTTCACATATTTTCCCATTATATTGCGAGAGTGGTTGTCAGAGTTAGAGACTCGGTAGACTAACTTCCAGGGAAGAGTAGCTGAGTGGACCGATCAGCTAACACAGGAAGTGGCACAAGTAAGTAACCCTATTTCTAGAGCTATTGATTTTTTGATTGATAGCATATTAGAAGGATATGTTACTGAGTTTGTTGTTGAATCCATAACCTCATATAGTGAGGCAGAGAGACAATTTTTCCAAGGACCTCGAGGAAGGTACCTTATATCTATAAACCTGTGGATTAAAATGCTCCTTTATGAAAAGAGTATTTTACAACTCAGCGATTGAGTTGTGCAATCTGTGAAGGAGATATGCTGTGTAAAATTTAGGAGTAATATGGAAGGTAGTAAGAAGAAATGTTCCAAGGAAGCTCAGAAGACGAGTTGGATGCTGGATTCTTAAGAAGTGGAAGGAGGTTTCGGTCAGGAAAGAGGAGGAAGATAGCAGGAGGCAGGAGGACTTATAGCTTGCCCTGGGAAGGTGAATATGGATGGGAGTCACACCTAAACTAAGGGTCCTGGGACGAAGAGGAGGAGTATAGTTCGAT
Source organism: Pseudotsuga menziesii (assembly GCA_001517045.1). Taxonomy (NCBI): domain Eukaryota; kingdom Viridiplantae; phylum Streptophyta; class Pinopsida; order Pinales; family Pinaceae; genus Pseudotsuga; species Pseudotsuga menziesii. Next base: position 28,568 of record LPNX010883030.1, on the reverse strand, counting down.
TTCTAAGAGAGCATAATCAGAAGAGTCTGCAGAGATTCCAAAGACAGGATGTGACTACGACATTCCAGGAATATCACCTAAAGTGAGACCTATAAGTTCCTCACCTGAACAACATGTGAACACTAGTAGTCCTAGTGTCGGGACTGGTGTGCAAGGAATCCCATCAGCGATCCCAGTAAACCTAGTAAATCCGAGGAATCCAGTGAACAACCCCAATGTCACACTAATGGCGGGAACAAGTGTTAGATTACCCACAGTCAGTGGGAACGAAACCGAAGACCCAGAGAAGAATTGGTTCTTTTGTGGAGCTGTGTGGATGGTACGTTTAGTCCATAATGCATATATAAAGAAGGCACAGATGATCACAACCTCGAGGGGTCGTGCACTGGATTGGTTCATGAATTTTTGTGTCACACCAACCGAAACACCGTAGAAGACTCTTGAGGAGATTTGACGAGCAATGATCTCGGAATCAGAAAGCCACAATCTAAGTCCCAATGTATTACCGAGATCAAAAAATATTAAGCAGGCTTTGACAAAGACAGTGTGGGACTTTGATCAGTGGTTCAAAACGTTGATGGCCAAAGTTAGCTTCCAGATGTTGGACGTGCAACATAAAGAGTGGTTTATTGCTGCGCTGCTGCCACACATTAGAGGACCAATCATGCAGCAAAATATTGCGACACAAACGGAGGCACTGGAGTTGGCAATGAAGCTAGAGGCTTCACCTATTAGGGATGGCTCCGTGGGGATGATACAGATTCAGTCGCAATTGGCTAATCTGACAATTCAACTCCAAGACATAGAAAGGGGAAAAGAGGTGCAGGAGGACCTCTTGTGCACACGATGAAGGACCAATGGACATACCAAAGATGATTTCCTGGCTTACATGAACTACATCTTGTCCGGTACGCCGAATCCATTGAGTACCTAGGGGCTGCCCTAGTGCAATATATGCCAGACAAGAGGACACCGTGATGTAGATTGCAAGTTCCTACAGAAGACAGTATGTACCCTATTGCACCTGGAAATATCACATTGCTTATCAGCGTCCATGAGAATTTCACTTTGCCTTTCAACCTCCCAAAAAGCCTGGCTTGAGTCACCTTGGTCACTTTTTTCCCAGACCTAGAAGGGACGACACCTTCTTGTTTTTTGCACAGAGTGTCGGTGACGCCTGCCTCAGTTGAGCAAAAGGCGTTGTTTTACCTCTTCTTTGGAAAAAACCCTAGGTCAGAGCCTTTGCCAGTTTTTCTAAGAGCGTTGGTGGTCAGTAAATGAGAAAAAAAATGTTTCTATAAGCTTCCATGTGGAAACCTCCATAGGGTTAGTTCCTATATGCTTGGGAGAGGTGGCATTCACCTTCCTCACCTATAGGGATCTCATCCTATCCTTTTTCCAATTCATCTCTTGAGTTCTAGGCCTATAAATGGAGCCTTCATGAGGAGAGTGGGGGAGGCCAGGAAAAGCACCCTTATGCTGCTAGTTTGAATTTTGAATCATAGGCAAAGTAGAGTTAGCTTGTGGTTGGAGAGGTCTTCATAGTCATAGGATATTGTAGACATTCTTGTTGAGATCGAAGCCATCAACATCAAGGATTTTGGTTGTACTTATTTCTCATCCATATATTAATATAAAGACATTTCCCTTTCCTATATTTGATTGTATTGATTGTAATTAGATATTATTGGATTCCCTGATCACCAATATGAATAGTCAATTTATCATGATGCTCTCATCCCTTTCGTTTGTCTTGTGATCTATTTTGCAGGTACTGAACTATTGCAAGGACTTTTTGGAAAGAAGACAAGCGGATCTAAGGTTGAGGTATATTGTATTTCATGTTAGTTGATTTGATTATTCAAGGAAAGGATATGTTGCTGTGTATTTTTGTTCTATAGTTGTGACTTACATTGCAGAGGAACAAGCAGTGTCCGCACTGATTGAGAATTCCTGATAACAACCCCAGCTAATTTGTATTGTAAATTTCATAGATCTGTAGGCCATGATGAAAAATACTGTAGGGCCTACCAAATTCTAAGAGAGAAGATGGTAGATTCCTATTTAATGAAGACTAAGGAGCAAATAAATATTGAACAGGATGCGCCTCAGTTTTAGGTTGTGCCTCAGTTCCAAGTTGCACCTCATATCCAGACTACGCCTCAGTTTTCGCCTACGCAACAATTTCAGAATATGACCCTGTATAACCTATATCAACAGCAGTTCCAACAACCGCAATACCTACCACAACCACCTCAACTTCAGCTAAGGGGGGGCGGCAATTACAGGGGCCAAGGAGGAGGAGGATTTGGCCGAGGAAGAGGGCCAGTGGTATGCTACAATTGTGGGGTACATGGCCATTATGCTAGAGACTTCCCTGAACCTGCGAAGACTTGCTCATAATGTAGACAAGAGCACAATGTGGAGCAATGTCCGCAACTCATCTCTTGATGGAAAGCCTGGACGGTTGGAGTATCTAACCCAACACCAAACCCTGCACCAAACCTTTCGTCGAATTCTCCCAACTTGAATGCTAATGCCAACATACAGATGATAGTCGCAGAGCCATGAGAACTAACTGTAGCAGTGGTAACAAGGGGAGGTGCTGCGACGGGTGCAGATCAAGCTACGCAGACAGAGCCTGTGGCACAAGCACGACTGCATGTGCAACCTGCCGCACAAAAGAAAGCACCACTTGATGTTCAAGAGTAGAAGCGCATATTCATGGATGTATGCTCAGAGTTCATAGGAACAAGACAACCATCCACCTCAGGCCAAGTGAAAGATATGCCTGAGAGATTCCAGAAGATATTTGAACAATATACTCCAAGCAAGCGTATCGATAAGGTTAGTAAGCTCAAAACATTCCTGTCAAGTTGTTTGGCGCTAATCCAATACAAAGACGCAATTGCATATTTGGAAGCATAGATAGAAACGCTTGAGGAGGAAGAACCACCAAAAAAGAAGGTTAACAGTGTCAAGACAAAGTTCAAAACGGGACGTAAACTTAGGATGTCCGTGCAAATTGGTGACTATGACATGGACTTTATCATTCTTGACCTGGGATCCGATGTTAATATTTTAACGTGCCAAACATGGGAAGTAATGGGAAACCCACCCCTAGAATGGTCTCCAATTCAATTAAGGCTTGTTAATCAGGCAAAGGTCCTGCCCATTGGTAGGCTGAGTCAAGCCCAAGTAGATATTGAAGGATTGCACACTTTTGTGGACTTTGAGTTCATCAATATATTAGACGATACTAACTCTTATCCCACGCTATTGGGGATTGATTGGGCAATGGGAAATCAAACCATTATAAATTTCGAAAGAAGGAACGTATTGTTTGAAGATGATGAGATGAGGGTAGTTGCGCCCCTCGATCCTCTAGAAGGACAGAGATATGTTGAATCGGTATTCAATGAAGGGAAAGGTGATCACCTTGACAACATCTATGATGTCACTGCCATTGAGGAGGATTACATTAATCCTACTGCGGATGGTAACCTGAGCTGGAATTGTGCAAGTTCATGTACATCAGACTCAGGGTAGGCACTAGAAAACTGGCAGAAACGATTACATGAAGTCTCTATGAGGAGATGTGCCAGGATAACTAAGTCTTTCCGACGAGTGGGAACTCAGTCACGATCACTGCCTACATACAAAGGACTGCCTAACTTGGCAACGTTCTTGATCGAGTCTGAAGAATTAGTAACAGAGACACAACGACTATCTGCGCTGGAATTTGTGCTAAAAGCTACACCCGCATGATGGTGGGGTACGTAAAAAATCTTAATAATTGAATGGTTGCAGTGTAGACGGCTGCTAGAAGTACGGTTCAGAGATGAGGTCGCAACTCTGGCACAAAAGTATACTGGACTATCGGACCCTGCCAAACACTTGGAGCAATGTTCCGCAGCATTCTCAAACTACCCGCACCAGGAATGGGTCCACCACTTCATCCATACTCTTGAAATGGCACCCAGAGGTTGGTACGCATCTATGGAGCTGCACCAAGAAACAAAAGAATGGGAAAAGGTTGCACATAATTTCACATACACCTTCCAGTTCGTAGACGAACAACCAATAGTTGACATTACACTGAAGGCTATTAAGGAGAAGATATTCGCAGAGATCCTGCTAGAGGTTGCATATTCTCAACCCTGCACTTCACACTCTGGCCAGTGCTGCAAGATGGTTCAGCACTGGATGATATGCTATAACCTCTCTAGAGACCCATAGGATGATCCAACTAACATCAATATTCCAGATTCGAAAGGATCGCGCGAAGTAGAAGGAAGCAACATTTCTAGTGAACAGTTCATCACGCCACTAAATATCAAGAAAGTTAACATTGGATCGGAGGACAACCTAAAATTTGATAACATTGGAGACTACTGGGACGAAGAGACAGTAGCCAAAATCATTGATCTATTATATGAGTTCCAAGAACTATTCCTGAAAAACTTCAAGGAAATGAAGGGGATAATAGGCGATTTGGGTGAAATGAAAATTCTGTTGAAGCCCGTTGCAAGACCGATAAAACAACGCCCCTTTCAGACTAAATCCGCACTATAAAGAAAAAGTGAAAGCAGAAATCGAGCGCATGTTGGAAGCAGGAATCATTGAACCTGTTGAAGAGTTGGAGTGGATACGCCCCATAGTGATTCAGGATAAGAAGGTGACAGGCGAGGTCAGGATCTGTGTCGACCTTAGGAAGCTAAACGATTCCTGCCTAGATGATCCATTCCCAACACCGTTCACAGATGAAGTCTTGGAGAGCATCGGAGGACAAGAGATGTACTCATTCACAGATGGATTCTTGGGCTACCATCAAGTTAGAATTTCCCAAGAATACCTCCACAAGACAACCTTTGTAACAGAATGGGGATGCTACCAAAACACGGTAATGCCATTTGGCATTAAAAATGCCCTTGCTATTTTCTCTAGAATAGTAGTTTCTGCTTTTAAAGATTTCATCCATAAGTTTCTAAAGTATATTTTGATGATTGGACAGTCTTTGGTATGGTGAGAGACCATATTGAGAATCTTCGAATGATGCCAGAAAGGTGTCGCCAGTATCAAATTGCGCTAAATTTGAGAAAATGCATATTTTGCGCACCATTTGGTGTACTATTGGGCCATGTAGTCTATCATGACAGGATCCTAGTCAATCCCGCGAAGGTAGCTATTATTCTAGACCTACCATCGCCCACATTGGTCACGTAAATCAGATCCACATTGAGACATACTGGATATTATCAAAAGTTCATAAGAGGGTACGTGGAGATAACTGCCCCAATGGAGAAGTTGTTGAAGAAGGATGCCAAATTTAAGTGGAATGAAGCATGTCAAGGAATCCTAGATAAATTGAAGAACAAAATTGTTACTGCACCAATATTAATATTCCCAAACTGGAAGAAGGAGTTCCATGTACATGTTGATGCATCATCAATTGCACTTCGTATAGTATTAACTCAACCAGGAGAGGGCACAATTGACCACCCAATTGCATTTGCAAGTAGGAAATTGTCAACAACAAAGAAGAACTACACCACAACTGAGAGAGAAGGGATTGCAATGGTCTATGCACTACAAATGTTCAGGCATTATCTATTGGGTGGACACTTCAAAATGTTCACTGATCATTCTGTGCTGAAGTACCTGGTCAATAAGCCAGTGTTGGGGGGGGAAGATCTTTCGATGGCTCCTCCTGTTTCAAGAATTTGACTTTGAAGTCATTGTAAAACCAGGACGACTGAATGTTGGGCCAAACCACTTATCACGCATTGAAAGTGGTGAGGAACCAAACAGCTTAGAGGATAATCTACCTAATGCACAGCTGTTTGCGATTGACGTTGTCGATAAATAATTTGATGATATTATACACTTATTGAATACAGGCTATGCAACTCAAGATTATAGGAAAAGGAAAAAGAAACAACTAGTTGTCAAGGCCGCAGATTACATGTTAATCGTAGGGCAACTGTATAAGTTGGGACCAAATGAAATATTGCGCAGATGCATCCTCAATCATGAACGGTAGTGGGTAATCGCTGAAGCACATGTAGGTGTCTCAGGAGGACACTATGTCAGGAAGGCAATGGTGTGCAAGATTTTGCAGGCTAGACTCTGGTGGCCAACTGTACTTATGGATACAAGGAAATACTATCGCGACTGTGATAAGTGTCAAAGAACTGGGAAACCATCACGGCATGATGAAATGCCACTTGCGCCACAAATTACACTACAGGCCTTTGATAAATGGGTAGTGGATTTTGTCGGCCCTATTAGTTCGCCAGAGAAATGGAATGGTGCGCGCTATATTATCACTGCTATCGACTACTTAACAAGATGGGTAGAAGAGGTACCTGTGAAATACTATACTGCAACAAATGCAGCGAATTTTCTTTTTGAAAATGTAGTCACAGGATTTGGTTGCCTGAAGATCCTTATCATCGACCAAGGTACGCATTTTGTAAATAAGCTAATTGTTGAACTGACTGCAGAATTCCAAATCCAACACAAGAAGACAACCCCTTACCATCCTCAAGCAAATGGAACTGTTGAGGCTTTCAACAAGATACTGGAGAATGCCTTGACCAAGGTCTGTAATGTGCGTAGAGATGACTGGGACCAGAAAGTCTTAGCTGTATTATGGGCCTACATAACAACATGCAAACGACTAACTGGATACACCCCATTCTGTTTAGTCTATGGCCAAGAAGCAGTCATACCCATGGAGTACATTGTGCCGAGCCTGTGAATTGTTGCGCTAACAAAGATGACAGACACTGATGCTATAGAAGAAAGACTTGCGCAGCTGGTCTAATTGGAGGAAGATGCTTCATTGGGGGTTTCCATCAAAACATGGAAAAACAGCGGTAGAAAGCATGGCATGACCGCCACATCAGAACAAAGCAGTTCAAGGTTGGAAGACTTGTTCTGATGTATGACAACAAGTTCTTCAAGCACCTAGGTAAGCTCAAAACACACTGGATAGGTCCATATGTGGTTGCGGACATTACTGAAGCAGGTGCGGTAAAAATACATACGATGGATGGAACATCGGTGGCGGGTATGATCAACAACAATTGAATAAAACCATACCGAGATGACCGCAGATCGATCCCATGAGATTGAGGTGTGCAGCAAAAAAAAAAATTTAGGGAGAAGAGCAGCAAGAAAAACTTCTCCAACGCAATCTGGCATTGAAAAAGGAACTTGCGCTGAAGAAGGGTGCATTAAAACCCCCGCTCACAAACTAGTTAAGAGACAACTGGTGAGAAGTAGCAGACATCTAGCAGGCGATAATAGACCACTAAATGCATGGGAACTCCAAAAATATTTGGCGCTAACGAGAGCTCAGTAGCATTAACTTGGAAAGTCCGAAGAGAATGGCAGCGTGCTTTGTAGTCCCATTCGCTGTATTACCCATAAATACCCTATCAAGTACATAATCGAACCTAAGTGTGTGAGTCAAGGCGATGAAGGACATGCCAATGTGATCCATCAGATGACCATCATTACGCCTAGTCACAATTTGGGTGGTCGGTCACCTACAAATAGCAGTTACCTCTATTAATTTATCCATCACCTTACCTTACCGCACCAAGAAAATAGAGAGTTGAGCCTGCTGAGTGAACCAGAACCCTCCTTCAGAGCCAAATCCCATACTTGTTCAGTTATCCAGTAATAGTGAGGATTCCGCTGTTTCTCCAGCCTCACCCTGTCCGATTATAGAAGTGACAAACGTCCTTGAACCTAATCGGCCAAGCAAGAAAATGAAGAAGGCACATGTTAAGCTGAAAACACCTCCGAGGTTGAAGGCACCTCCGAGACCACCGTGCATACCATAGGAAACAGGCCAGTGGATGCAGGTTCCCCCAACCCAGACACCAGCACAATCGGTCGGGGCACAAGTCTTTGTGGCCAGATCCCATCGAGTGCAAACCTCCCTACTTCCTCTGGCCCCATAGCAAAGATACCCAAGGCCCGTCGAGCTGACCCGGTTCTACCACCACCACCAGCGGATGCAGGGCTGACTAAGGAAGAAAAGAATTTTTTGCCTCCGTATGTATCCCCGAGGATTGTAGGCACTATGCAAGTTACAATAGAAGTGCAGGAACTTCTGCAAGAGCCCACTATCCCAAAATGTGTCTTGCGGTCCCCGGATAAAATCACTCCCAAACTTCAGGACTTGAAGTTTGAAGATTACAACACAAGGAAATATGAGGACCTGGCCAGAAATTGCTTCATGGATGTGGAACCCGGTGAACCGCTGAATGCAGATGTTGTTTCTACAAAGGAATGGGTGCATGGATTAGAGTAGTCAGGTCTCTTAAAATGGCTTCTTATGTCACATTTTGGCCGCAATGCCCCATTTGGAATATATGTCAAGCAACTTCCAGTATGTTTCCATGGAGGATATCTATGGCTAGACAAGCCGTATGAGGTAACGGTCGACCTCATCTTAGCCATAATGGGTCTCCCACGGAATGGACTTGACCCAGCCCCGTACCTACACAAAGACGGATAAAGACTGGACAAAAATGACATGAAGGGCAAGTACGAACTTGTCCGCCATGGAAAGGGCTACCAACTTAGCTCTATCGATGAAACTGCTATAAGGGTTGTAGAAAAAATATTGTGCATTAAGGTTTTGCACAAGATGATTCCTACTGAGTGTGATACCACAACAGTAGATCTCACCAAGAAGTGCGCGGAAGGAGTGCACATTAACTGGTCCCAGTTCATTCTGAATGAACTGATGGACGATGCGATTGATGCACAGGAAAATACCACGACAAAGTTCCACTTCTCATGGATTTTGATTTTGATCTCGTTTACAGTTTGGAATCCACCACTAGATTATCAACCTATGAATATCCCAGTGGAGCTCCTTGGCTCACCGTTCCAGAACCTTTGGGACGACAAAGACATTAAGTGCAAGAATGATACAAAGGTTGAATTCTTTCTCTAAGGAGAAAGACTTAGGGAGGTTGTGTGCCAATAGTATAGACTGTTCCCCACAACAGTGGCCAAGTATCCGTACATTAACTTTCACATGGGGCCGCACAATATCATCTTCTGCCCGCGCAATGACCCCAAGAAGCAGGCACTCTTGACCTTCTTCGTGCTCGGAGACACATATATCAAGAGGGAAATCAGAGACTGGCTTAAAGAATGGCTCATCCAACATGAAGAATTGCCTGCAAAGCAACAACACCTACAGGGGGTCAACCAGAGAACCTGCTTCAGGACCACGCCAATACTGGCAATCAGGTGCATCATGATGATTTTGAAGAAGAAGAAGAAGAGCAGCCAGACCCACCCAATGCCAGCGAAGAAGACATCCCTACTGATGAGGAGGTGCGCATTGAAATAACTAGGAAAAGGAAAGGAAAAGTTCCCATGGAGGAAGACGCAGAAGTATTGGGCCTCCCACACCGAAAGAAGTAGAAGGCCTATCCCAAGCCATGAGCATAGTAGAAGAGGATATGACTCTTCTTAGAGAGGTGGTAGCCGAAGTAGCCGAGTCCACTTTGGGTACGGTCACAAGCAGGAAAACTAACTGGACGGATTCCATCTCTACGAAAGTTAACCAGCTAGCAGAGACCATCGCAAAAGTGTGCGACACCCTATAGGATGAAACCTATGGTGTGGACCCAACAGACACTCTGGCGATGCCAGTTTTGCTCCCGCCCTTAAGAATAGAAATTCCCGCGCGGAAATTACAAAAGAAGAAGAAAAAGAGGCTAGTGTTCATAGCATGGCCACATTAATTTTGGATCTCTCTAAGTTGACCTTACTGCAGATATATTCTATTCAGCATGTCGCTACCATAGAGGTTAGAATCCAGGAAAATGCGGTTTCATACCAAGAAGCCAAAGCAACCAGGAAAGCTACCGCATGCAAGCAAATTATCAAGCGCTAACAGGAAGGCTTGGAATCCCAAGCCCAAGAGCAGGCTTCACTGGAACAAGCTATAAAGGAGGAATTCACAGAACTGTCAGATGAGGACGAAGAAGTCAACACATAACCTGTGCACCAATTGAGGCGGTTATCCAAACTGGCCGTAGACTTAAGGAATCAGGTTCAAGACATGAAAAACAACCAGCAGTCGAGCACACCCCCTGAAGTTGTGAATCAAAGACAAGAATCAGCAAATAAAGCTATTGGCTGGCTTAGAGAAGTAGAGAAGATCTGCACAGAGGAAATAGACTCAATTGCCGCAGTATGGGAACAACTCATCGACAATGAGACGGCAGAACAACTTGCCGAACAGGCGCGGCAAGGAGACCTACAAATCTAGGCAATGAAGGCAGATATTAAGAAGCTGTCGGCAAAGGAGAAGATTGCCAAAGATGCAAAGCTCAAGCAACTCCAAGACAAGGTAAGAACCCTGCGTGAACAGGAAAACATACGCAACAAAGAGACGGAAGCGAAGCAAGCTGAAGCTGAAAGGGTGACAGGGTTGATTCAGCCTATCCAGCAGATAATTCATGCATTCACATAGGTAGTGGCCAATGTGTCATTAGACCATCCTATTTCCAACTAAGTGCATGAACTCGAGCAGCAGGAAAAAGAAGCCTGTCAGGAGATAGAATGGCTTACTCCCACTTTTGAACAATTCCAACAGAAGGTTGTTGGCACCAAACCACCTGCCCTAGAAGAGGCACCAGAGGATGAGCAAGAAGAAGAAAAGGAACAAGAAAACGAAGAAGAAGAGGAAAAGAATGATGAAAAGAAACTAGAAGATGCGAGGGATAAAAAATACCACCATCAAGAAGACTTGAAACACACAGAAGAAACACTTATGTAAATAGTCTCTTCGGATGAGGCCAAAGAAGACATTGTCTAAACTCCAAGCTTAATCATCTTGGATTTTCCTAAGTGGGATGAGACCGCGGTGGGGGAAACACCGCCCCAAAAAAAAAAACAAGGACCAAGATGTGCAAGGCAGGAAGCAAGAGAAGGTGCGCAAGAGAAAAGAAAACTTTTCAAAAGAAGCAGCCGCGCATGTCGCGCCACCTGCTATGTCCACTTCTTAGTGGCTCGGGACGAGCCACAGGTGAGTGTTGGGGGCCTGTTGAGCCTGGGGAAAGCGCACACGAAATACGCACACATAAAGAAACGTGCAAGAATCAAGTCACCGCACAAGCGCAAATAAGGAAAAGGAAGCGCGTGACATGTATTGAAAGAAGCTGCGCAGATCAAGAAGGCTGCACAGAAGAAGGAATAAGCACAAAAGAGGATACATGCGTGAAAAAAGGGAGCTGCGCGGAAAGGAAGATGCCATAGGGTAAAACAATAGCACAAGTGCAGTATAAAGACCGAGAGCGACAGGATGATCATGGGTGCTGAATTCGGCTTGAGTCGACGGATGCCACACGAGTGAACACATGCTGTAAGTAAAACCGTCAGTGCCTCGTGTCAAGTCATGATCGCCATAGCTGTAGCCTGAAGGGTGGATGATGGTGACATTTAACGTACTGCCTGTATGCAGTCAATCTTGCGTGGTCGTGTAAAATAGTATAAATAGGAGGGATTCAATAGTTAGAGGGTTGGTCCCTGGTTGGTCGTGATTAGTTTTAGTAGATTTTCCAAGAGTGGATTGTTGTTGTTTACTTTCAGTTATGTTGAGGGGTTGGAACAGATGATAGCTCTGAGTGGTAGATTAGTATAAAGTCTGCAGGATGCAGGAGGGATAATACAGTAGAAGGGAAGCTCTGCTAGAGGGGCGTAGATGCTAGAGAGGTCGATCCAGGCTGTGTGTAGATCAGTAGATGGTAGCAGTAGATTAGGAGAAATAAGACAGAGAGAATGAGATAAAGAAAGAGTCTGAGCCAAAAGCTATATCTAAGATAGTCTGCATTCAGAAGCAGACTGAAGGCGCCATATATTTCTCATGCCAGATGAAGAGCGCCTTGTGGTTTTTCCCAGATGGGTTTCCACATGAATTCTCTTGTGTGTAATTGCGTGAATGTGTATGGTTGTTTATGTCCTGTTTATGTTTCTGGTTATGTTTATGATACAAGTGCTGCCCTGGTTGAATGAATGTCGTACTGTTAATAGAAGTCTGAATGCATGAATAAGTGAGTATGCGATGCTTCTGAGTAGTAGCCTATGTCAATGGTGCAATCATTGTTGCGCATCTGGTATGTTGCGCTAGTCTGTTAGCTTGCTTTGTAATCCTTAAGGATTAAAGTACTAAGGCTGAATCTGTGTCGCGCTCCTAGTAGTTAATAAGATATATGCGCAGTGAGGGCTACATTTCAACAGAAATGACCCCATCCATGTGACTTGGTTGAGCTCCTTGGCCGCGCGCCAAGGGATTATAATACCTCAACAATTGCGGAAACATGGTTCCTTCGGTTACCCATCGAAGAGATATCTTAGGTGAGACTGCGCCTACTTCACAGGTGTTAGTGCCAGAAATTGTTCCAGACTACAAGAATAACAAGCCAACACAATCTCTAAAATGAAACAAGGTAAAACTGTCTTTTTGCATTGTTTTTGGTCTAAAATTTTCATAAACAAGAGGGTAACATAAAACAAGCTAAAACATGTACTAAATCATATAAATATCAAAGACTGAGATGAACCATATATAACAAACAAACCAGAAAGAACAGAGAAAAGTTACTAAGTTTCACCCACAACCTACAAGCATTTAATGAATAAGACATTATACAAGAAACGAAATTGCACATTGAGTGGTTTAACAAACTAGTAATGAAACCAATAATGAAAATAATAAGGGATTTTCAGTGATATATATCATAATCAGTCTGGAAAATTACATGAGATTTTGGATCTTAGCTTGACACAGTAGATTTTGAGCCTCCCCTTGCAAAAAACTCGAACCCTACTACTATCTAATTCCTTTCTTTTATCCTTGTTACATCCCAAAAAACAGTTACTTAATTACCTAACTAGCTTTATGTCAAGTTCTTGAAACTGCAAAAACAATTACTTAACTACATAACTAACTTCTAGGTCCAGCTTTCGAAATTGCTACTAAACTACTTGTTTTACAAAATAAACTATTAAATTTACAAAAATTGACTATAGCACACCTGTCATAAATGATCTTTTAAATATTTTTGGTTGCTTCATCCAGAAGTGCTATCCCTTCTAGAGCTTGTGATTTTCTTCTGGTTCTTTGTTGCTCAGTTTCCAAGTCTTCAACCCTCCTTGACAGTTCTTTATTTTGTAAAGTTAGTTCCTGGATTTTCTGATTCAATTCTTCGAATTTGTTTTGAGTCTAACTCTTCCTTTTTAATGCTTCATTTGAAACAATAATCAACTCCTGATAATGGGTGTTAATATCTTCAAGATATTCTCTTAATCTCCTGTTTTCCATGACCAAACCTTCATTTGTTTCATTCATAAAATCAATTTGATACTTATACTGTTTAATAGCCTTATGAAGATTTTCATTCTCTGAGTCTATGCATTTTCCTTCTTGAAATGAGGAAGCTTCCTCTGATAACCAAGGGATATTTAGTTTCTTGAAAATTGCCTCATCATCCTCTTCATGCTGCTCTGTTAATGCTACAAGAACCTTTTGAGACCTATCTCCCTTAATACTGGAATATTTGGACTGTTCTACAACTGTGTCTTTCACTAGAGAGGGTTTCACAGCCATTGAATCTTCTCTCTTACTATTGACCTGCTCAGAATTAGGGTCTTCATCTTCTTTCAAATATTCTACAGATGAGGATTCTTCTATTACAATAATATTCTCCTTAGCCAAATTTGGATTCAAAATCTTTTTCATATTCAATCTCAACTTATTCTTTGCTCTTGTTTTGGGTCTCCAATTTGACTCTCCTATCATTGCATAAGACCTGCCACGAAACTTTATACTGGAAATTAGTACACCTTCATCTTTTAATTCAACCATTAACTTTCCTTTAGTTTTTTTACTGGGAATCTGTATGTTCTCTACTTCAATATTGGTTGAAACAGGAGCATCTGCCATGTTTTCTTGGATATCATTGACATCCTGATCATGATCAACTGATTTCCTTTCTTCTTCCTATTCTAAAACCATTGCTTGGAATTATTCCACATCTTCATAAACTTCTATATGATTATATTCATCAATCTCTCTTTGCTCTCCACATACAGGTTCTTCGAGCTTCTGAGCTGAAGACTCCTCTTGAGCATTCTCTTCCACTGACTCAACAATGACTTCCTTCTTCAATCTTTTAACCAGGTTGTGAAGTTTATTCATCTGTCTCTTTTTTTACTGGTCTTCTTTTTCACTCTAAAACCCTAACTAGAACAAGAAGTAGTCCCAAGTTTTACCTTTCTTCTGAAGCAAAGTACAAATGATCAATTTTATCAGTCCATGGTGGAATATATATTGCTTGGTATGATCTTTATGTCCCTTTAACCTACTTGACATTTTCTGCAAGTTCTTTAGGAAGAAAAAGGGAAGATTCATTCTCGATTCTTGGTTTAGATGCTGTAGAAATCTGATGTGATACTTGAAGACATAAGCAAATATACCTTCACAAATTATATAACTCTGTAAAATATTAATAGGCTCCCTCCACTCAGGTTTGAAGTTCTGTACATGCACACCCTTGCCCCAATCTACTACAACCTCAGGCAATAGTAAATCCTTCGAATTAAAGGTAAATGACACTTTTGAAAACCAAAATTCACCCTCCTCTGCAATATCTGTTGCTTCAGCTATTAGCTCCCTAGTTAACTCAATTTTAAGAGTATTGAACATAACTGTATCTTTCTCTAACCGTTGGGCAAACCCATATGATACTTCATAATGATAACCATCAATTTTTCAAAATACTTAAACCAGCCAGCTCTCTAAAACAATTTTGCACATTCAAGAAAGCTTTTATCCCACCCCATATCAGAAGGTTCAGCCCTGTTGGTTTTGCCACTCCTCTTCATCTTTCTGCACTAAACCCTAACTGTATATTTCTTTTCAAACAACTCAGGAAAATGCAAAATAATTCTCTACACAGTGGGATTAATAACTCAAAGAGATTGTATTTCCCATAATTACAATTTTAAAAATGTTATACCTTAATCTTGGTCAATAATTTCATTACCTGAGCATACAATTAGGATGTTGATGGACTAACCTCCTATGTTTGAGGCCAACACAATGAATGTTTAGCAGTTCCTGGTACCTTACTCTGCAACCGCCCAACTCTTTAACTACTTTCTTCACAATTTCGTCCAACGAACTACTGACAGGTATAACACGATCTCTGAAGCCTCTCATACACCCATCAAACTCATCACTACCCTTGATCATGATCGATAATGAGCTATCATAAATACTTAGAAAATTTCCACTCTTTAAGACTTCGGACAATTGCGATTTACCTACAATATCATTACCATGTCTTGCACACTTGTCATAATGATTATTTAGGCTTATACACATATCATTTTTTCTTTACAGATGTAAAGACCTCCATCGTTTGCGATTTTGGAACAACCCACGAGCTGATTTTATCATTTTCAAGTGCCTCGATTTTCTTGTAGCGCTTTAGCTCACGGTTTTTCCCTCTTGCACTATGGGAATCTGTCTGACAAATATTTTTGACAAATGGCTCCAAAACAAAGGGTTAAGTAATATAATTCAACTTAGATCAAATCTTATGATAATATTTTTCAACTTTTCCAAAATATATACATCCAATAAGCCCATTAAAACTATAAAACCAACAAAATAAAGTAAATTAAATAAGAAATAGCATGAAATCAAATAAAAATATGCTCAAAATTGATAATACCTCAAAACTAAACTCAACATTTAGAAGAAATCAGAAAAACAATGCTTTGGAAATAAGATGTAATCTAGAAACAAAATCTAGCTATAACATTTGGCTCCTTTTGTGGGATGAAGTCCTCCTTGTGAGGCTTCAAGAACCTATAGATCAATGCCTTCTGCCACTAATTGAACCTATTTACTACTCTGCAAAACATCTATCAGGCTATGGAGTCTTTATTCAATCTCTGTCACACCGGTGTGTAGAATGAAATGACAAATTTTTTACCCTTAATAGCTATAAAAGTGTTTGAGGAATTGTCCATTTACTGGATTGGATAACTCCTCACCCTCCAAAGTCTGCAATATGAAGGTATTGTTCTCAAAAAGCTTCAGAACTATGAAAGGACCAAACCACAAACTGTCAAATTTACCATGCTTACCTTTATGTTCCTTTCTAGCATCCCACCTCAGTACCATATCTCCATAATAAAAAGTATTCTCTTTTATCCTCTTATCAAACCTTTCCTTAATCTTCCTTCTGTGTCTTTGAGCTTTTTCTTCCACAACTTCACGTTCTTGTTGTAATTCAATCAGTGCATAAAATCTCTTTTGAATATCACTTGGTTCCTCTTGACTATCAGGCTGAGTTAAAATATCCTTAATGGCAGCATTGGGAACATAAGCAATGACTTTTGAATGCAGGACATAAATTCTAATTTTTTTTAATGCTTTTAACAGTGACTAAGCTTGCTTTTCCAAGGTACTGTACTTCAACTCCGAATCCCTAAGGGTCTTGCTGAAAAATGCAATTGGCTGCTCCAATCCATCATCATTTTTCTGTAACAAAACAACAGCTATTCTATCTTGTGAAGAAAAAGAAAAAGTTAGAAAATCTTTCGAAAAATCAGGGCTCACTAGCACTGGTGCTTCTATAAGAGCTTGCTTTATCTTCTCAAAAGAGTTGCTGGCCTCTGCTGTCCATTTTACTTCTTGATCTTTCTTCAACATAAATGTTATCTGTTTAATAGTTTTAGCAAAATTTGGTATAAACCAACACAGAAAATTAAATTCCCTAATAAAATATTGCACATCCTTCTTACTTCCAGTAAAACTGATTTTTAGAATGGCCTTGACTCTTTTTGGATCAATCCTTATCCCATCATTTGAAACCAAATTTCCTAATAGCTTACCCTCCTGTACAGCAAAATGAGACTTTTTTGGATTTAGTGACAGTCCATATTTTCTGCATTTTAAGAAAGTTTGTTTGAGGTCCTTTAGGTATTCTTCATCAGAATGAGAAAACATTGTAATATCATCCAAGTAAATCACAACAAACTTCTCTTTCTCCCCAGCAAAGGCTATGTCCATAGCCCTTTGAAAGGTGGCCCCAACATTCATCAATCCAAATGGAATTTTATCATACATGAAGGTACCCCAAGGGGTAGTGAAGGCTGTATTTTCTCGGTCATCTGGATGCATTGCAATCTGGTTGTACCCAAAAAATCCATCCACCATTGAAATCCTTTGAGCACCCACCACCTTTTGCAAAATTTTCTCAATTTTTGGTAATGGGTAATTATCTTTCAGTGAGGACCTATTCAGATTACGGAAGTCTACACACAACCTTATCTCTCCATTCTTTTTCCTGACAGGAACTAAGTTTGCTACCCATGATGAGTATCTAAGAGGAACAATGATTTTTTCATCCAACAATTTTTTAACCTCTTTTTCTATGACATGAAATAATGCAAGATTGATTCTTCTTAGTTTCTGTCTGAATGGTTTTACATTAGGATTCAAAGGCACTTTATGCTAAATAATACTGGTGTCATAAGTTTTTAAACATTCGTATGACCAAGCAAAAATATCAACATATTCTTTCAATAGCTTAATGTACCTTTCTCTTTTCTCCACTGAAAGTGCTTTGGAAATCTTCACTATCCCGGGCTTCTCCTATGTACCAATATTACAGTCCATAACATTCTCTTCTGAGGACTGCATAGCTGGTTTCAATGGAGTGTCATCTTTTGAAAAAATCCTCTCAAGGGGGACCAAACCCTTGGGAATAAAATTACCTTTCAGCTCAATAATTTTATGACCAACAATTTCATTTTCTGCATATTCCTCAGCATTTTCAGTTCCATCATCCTTCTCTTGATCAATTAAAGAATTAGAGAACTCACCAGTCAATTCTAAAAATATCTTAATCTCCAAGCCATCTTCAAAAAACCTACATTGTTTGATATTATCAGGAACTGAAGGTATGTACCTGACTTCCATGGGATACTTTAAATGAGTTGTTTTTGGAATCTTAAAATGAGTAGCTGCTAGAGCAAGTGAATCAGCAGTCTGGTTATGATCTCTGGGAATATAGGAAATGTTAAATGCTATAAAGAAATTATCTATCATGTCCCAAACCTCATTCCTATACACTTTCAAAAAATCCTGCTTTACTTAATAATTGTCCCTCACCTATTGGATAACTAATTCGGAGTCGCCATAGATAGAAATTTGTTGAATTCCCTTGTCTTTTGCATATTTTAATCCCAACATCAATGCCTCTTATTCCGCTGTATTGTTTGTAGTGACAAACTCCAATTTATACATCAAACTTATTGATTCACCACCAGGGGAAATTAACAGAATACCTGCTCCTGCTCCCTCCTTGGATGAGGAGCCATCAAAATACATTTTCCACAACTCATCTTTTTGTTCTACAGAACGCTTGAATGGTTTTTCCTTCTACATCTGTAACATACCAGCTGCATTGTCATCATTGAAGTGTAACATGCAAGAGCCCAAATCCTTTTCTACAGCATATAATGGATGATTTATTGGATTCCTATCATTAGTAACAATGTAAGCAAATTGTAATTATATATACAACCTTATATTTTCACCTCAAAAAATAGGAATTGTTGCATATGACAAGTCCATCTGCAAGGTACCCCCTACCTTCTTAGCCCAATATCTAGAAAGTAACATTCCAAATTTAGGAGCAATATTTGCCACCAAAACATCCATGATGACACTCTTCATGGGTAACTTTGTTAAATTTACTACCATATATTTAATCACCCCCAAACATTTAATATCCCTAGAATCAAAAGCATATAAGTCTTGATAGGGTTTTGTGATACTTAACCCTAAAGCCTCCATAACTACCTTAGGCATCAAATTGTGTGAAGGCCCAGAATCAAGTAAACAGTTGTGAATCATCTGATCATGAACAGTCAATGTTATATAGAAAGGTGGATATGAACTTGAATCCTTTTCTGTTTTATCAGCTAATGCAGAACCAATGAAAATTCTAGGATGTTCTTCTTGTAGGTTTACTGTATCCGAAGGTATTTGACCAGTTGTTGAACCCATCATCTTTAAAACTGAATTTTTATAAAAAATATTTTTTATGAACTCAGTAAAAGGAATTGGAATTTTAACTTTACACATCTCATTTTCAAAATTAAAATTCTGCAGATTTTTATTCACTTCTTCAACTTGAATAACCTTTTCTGGATTACCCTGATTCTGTCCTTTTTCCTGTGTTTGACTGCCTGATTGTTTAGGAGGAAGAGCTGCTTTCTTTCTAGGGTTTTGAGCAACCTACTTTGGTCCTGACCTTAAACCAATAGTCCTCTTGGGTTCAGACTGACATATCTCTGCTATTACATCAAAACCTAAATCATTTTCTGTCTGAAAAATATTTGCATCATAATATTCAAAATTTAAATAATCTTCTTCAGTTAAAAAACCTTCTGTCAACAGTTACCCAAAATGATTTATGTCTTGATTTGTATCTTCAAACTGCTCATCCTCCTCTAATTCTCCTTCATCAATGACATTGTTTTGGAGTGGTGGTGGCACCTTCTGATCTTCAGCTTCTCTTCTCTCCCTTTGTATATCATTATTCATTATTTCTCTGGGAATAAACCTAGGTGCAAACTGGTGTCTAAACTGATTAGGAATATTAGGGTTTCTTTCTCCTTCTTGAGCAGGTCTGTTTGTATTCTTCTCCAATTCTGATTTGTTTGATTTTTTTGTTAGAATATTTACTAAGTTTTCCATTTCATCAATTTTACTATCAGCTGATTGTGATGTTGAAACTACTAGAGCAACCTCTTTTTTACCTTTTCTATCATAAACTTGTTGATCTAACTTCACTTTCAGTCTATTAGAAGCTATAATATTGGATTCTACCTCTAATGTTGCTTCTTGCATGTTCAATAAAATAACTGGTCTTCTTTCTCTCAAGTGTAAAGAAAATTCATGATCAAAAGCATTTGCATAGGTAAGTTTTGCTGAAGTTTCAGAGGGTTTGATTTCTGCTGGAATTCTACCATACATGTTGTTAAATATTTTAGAAAAGTCTTCTATGGTTTCATCCTTTTTCCTCCTTAGGGATCCAAATTCTGTAATATAATATGTATGATCCTTGGTATCACCCCACTGCCTCATGAAAACATCATGTAGTTCCTCTATCATGGTAATTGATTTGCTGGTAACTCTCTGAACCACTTCATAACCTCCCCATCCAGAATCTGCACAAACACTCTCATCCATAGATATTTTGCTTCAATGTTTTGGTTATCTACATAACTAAGAAATGCATCCCAGTGTTCTTCAATTGTTGTCTCACCCTTCCCATTGAACCTAGGTAAGTACTTTTGATAATCTCTTCCAGGGAGAGCATTTAAGGGTTGAGGAAGGATTAATGGAGCATACCTAGCTGCCACCATCCTATCCATCATATCTATTGGAGGTTGCTGAGCTGCCATTATGAAGCTACTAGGGTTTGTTGCAGGCAAAGATTTGTTTACTAGACTGGTACTTGGCTGAAAAAGGCCTTTGCTGGTTTTGAACTGAAACAACGAGATTTTTCCAGGAGATTGATTTTTTTCCTTTTTTAAAGGATTAAGGATGCGTAAAGATTTGAAAACTGCTAACAGGTATAGAAGGTGTTAACCACGGTGAATCTTGTTTTTCTTCCTTTGAAAAAGGAATGGGTGACAGTAGGTCAAACTAATTAGGGCCACATAAAGTTGGGGAAGGCTGTGATTTCTTAATTTTCCTAGCTTCTTTCAAAATTTTATTTGTGTCTGAGACACCCAGGTGTAATGGTGAAGTAGGTCTCCTTCTTGTCCCAACCTTACTAGTAGCCACTGTGAAAACTGTCTGGTGAAAATTAGTCTAAATGATTTGCTGGTTTTGTCCACCTATCAAAACCAGTTGAATAATAAAAACCCAGGGAATGTATGCTTCAGCTTCGTCCCTGGCAACGATGCCAAATATGTTAGTGCCAGAAATTGTTCCATACTACAAGAAGAACAAGCCAACACAATCTCTAAAATGAAACAATGTAAAACTGTCTTTTTGTATTGTTTTTGGTCTAAAATTTTCATAAACAAGAGGGTAAGATACAACAAGCTAAAACATGTACTAAATCATATAAATATCAGAGACTGAGATGAACCATATATAACAAATAAACCAGAAAAACAGAGAAAAGTGATTGAGTTTCACCCACAACCTACAAGCATTTCATGAATAAGACATTATACAAGAAACAAAATTGCACATTGAGTGATTTAAAAAACCAGTAATGAAAATAATAAGGGCTTATCAGTGATATATATCACAATCAGTCTAGAAAATTACATGAGAGTTTGGATCTTAGCTTGACACAATAGCTTTTGAGCCTCCCCTTGCAAAAAACTCGAACCCTACTACCGTCTAATTCCTTTCTTTTATCCTTATTACATCCCAAAAAATAGTTACTTAATTACCTAACTAGATTTAGGTCAAGTTCTTGAAACTGCAAAAAAAGTTACTTAACTACATAACTAACTTCTAGGTCCAACTTTCGAAACTGCTACTAAACTGATTGTTTTACAAAATAAACTATTAACTTTACAAAAATTGACTATAGGACACCTGTCAGAAATGATATTTTAAATATTTTTGGCTGCTTCAGCCAGAAGTGTTATCCCTTCCAGAGCTTGTGATTTTCTTTTGGTTCTTTGTTGCTTAGTTTCCAAGTCTTCAACCCTCCTTGACAGTTCTTGATTCTGTTGAGTTAAATCTTGGATTTTCTGATTCAATTCTTCGAATTTGTTTTAAGTCCACCTCTTCCTTTTTAATGCTTCATTTGAAACCACAATCAACTCTTGATAATGGGTGTTAATATCTTCAAGATCTTCTCTTAACCTCCTGTTTTCCATGACCAAACCTTCATTTGTTTCATTTAGAAAATCAATTTGATACCTGTACTGTTTAATAGTCTTCTGAAGATTTTCATTCTCTGAGTCTATGCATTTTCCTTCTTGAAATGAGGAACCTTCTTATGATAACCAAGGGATATTTAGTTTTTTGAAAATTGCCTCATCATCCTCTTCATGCTGCTCTGTTACTGCTAAATGGACCTTTTGAGACCTATCTCCCTTAATATTGGAATCTTTGGATTGTTCTACAACTGTGTCTTTCACAAGAGAGGGTTTCACAGTCACTGAATCTTCTCTCTTACTATTGACCTGCTCAGAATTCAGGTATTCATCTTCTTTCAAATATTCTAGAGTTGAGGATTCTTCTATTACATTAATCTTCTCCATAGCCAACTTTGGATTGAAAATATTTTTCATATTCAATCTCAACTTATTCTTTGCTCTTGTTTTGTGTCTCCAATTTCACTCTCCTATCATTGCATAAGACCTTCCATGAAACTTTATACTGGAAATTAGTACACCTTCATCTTTTAATTCAACCATTGACTTTCCTTTAGTTTTTTACTGGGAATATGTATGTTCTCTACTTCAATCTTGGCTGAAACAAGAGCATCTGCCATGTTTTCTTAGATATCATTGACATCTTGATCATGATCAACTGATTTCCTATCTTCTTCCTGTTCTAAAATTGCTGCTTGGAATTCTTCCACATATTCAGAAACTTTTATATGATTATCTTCGTCAATCTCTCTTTTCTCTCCACATACAAGTTCTTTGAGCTTCTGAGCTGAAGACTCCTCTTAAGCATTCTCTTCTACTGACTCAACAATGACTCCCTTCTTCAATCTTTTAACCAGGCTGTGAACTTTATTCATCTGTCTCTTTTCTTACTGGTCTTCTTTTTTCACTTTGAAACCCTAACCAGAACAATAAGTAGTCCCAAGTTTTACCTTTCTTCTGAAGGACAGTACAAATGATCAGTTTTATCAGTCCATGGTGGAAGATAGATTGCTTGGTATGATATTTATGTTTCTTTACCCTACTGGACATTTTCTGCAGGCTCTTTAGGAAGAAAAAGGGAAGATTCATCCTCGATTCTTGGTTTAGATGCTGTAGAAATCTAATGTGATACTTGAAGACAAAAGAAAATCTACCTTCACAAGTTATATAACTATGTAAAATATTAATAGCCTCCCTCCACTCATGTTTGAATTTTTTTACATGAACACCCTTGCCCCAATCTGCTACAACCTCAGGAAATAGGAAATCCTTTGAATTAAAGGTAAATGGCACTTTTTTAAACCAAAATTCACCCTCCTCTGCAATATCTGTTGCTTCAGCTATTAGCTCCCTAGTTAACTCAATTTTAAGAGTATTGAACATAACTATACCTTTCTCTAACCCTTGGGAAAACCCATATGATACTTCAGAATGATAACCATCAATTTTTTCAAAATACTTAAACCAACCAGCTCTTTGAAACAATTTTGCACATTTAGGAAAGCTTTTAGCCCACCCCATATCAGAAGGTTCGGCCCTGTTGGTTTTGCCACTCCTCTTTATCTTTCTGCACTAAACCCTAACTATATATTTCTTTTCAAACAGCTCAGGAAAATGCAAAATAATTCTCTACACAGTGGGATTAATAACTCAAAGAGATCGTATTTCCCAGAATTACAATTTTAAAATGTTATACCCTAATCTTGATCAATAATTTCGCTACCTGAGCATACAGTTAGGATGTTGATGGACTAACCTCCTATGTTTGAGCCATTGTGTCTTCAATGCAATGAATGTTTAGCAGTTCCTGGTACCTTACTCTGCAACCGTCCAACTCTTTAACCACTTTCTTCACAATTTCATCCAATGAACTACTGACAGGTATAACACAATCTCTAAAGCTTCTCATACACCCATAAAACTCATCACCACCCTTGATCATGCTCGAGAATGCGCCATCATAAATACTAAAGAAATTTCCACTCTTCAAGACTTCGGACAGATGCGATTTACCTGCAATATTATTACCCTGTCTTGCACACTTGTCATAATGATTATTTAGGATTATACACGTATCATTTTGTCTTTACAGATGTAAAAAAATCCATCATTTGCGATTTTGGAACAACCCACGAGTTGATTTTATAATTTTCAAGTGCCTCGATTTTCTTGTAGCACTTTAGCTCACGGTTTTTCCCTCTTGCGCTACAGGAATATGTCTAACAAATATTTTTGACAAATGGCTCCAAAACAAAGGGTTAAGTAATATAATTCAACTTAGATCAAACCTTATGATAAGCTTTTTCAACTTTTCTGAAATATATACATCCAATAAGCCCATTAAAACTATAAAACCAACAAAATAAATTAAATTAAATAAGAAACAACATGAAATTAAATAAAAATATGCTCAACATTTAGAAGAAATCAGAAAAACAATGCTTTGTAAATAAGATGTAATCTAGAAACAAAATCTAGCTATAACAGCGAGCGTTGCCGACGGGCCTTGCTCTATCGGGCCAATATCTTGGGTGTTTGTTGGGTTGATGGGTTGCGCAGAACCTGGGTCGCGTGAGTTAGGAAAAGTGACTAATAGATCTTACCTGGAAAACCTTGTAGATGCCTTGATTATGATGATCCCTGCTATCCCAATCAATTTGAGAAAATTTGAGTGAATTTTATGCCCAACGTTTTGCCCCAAGAAGCGAATGCACCCTCTCTCCTACACAACAAATGTCAACCATATCAGATTTGCTGCATCATGAGAAAAAAACAAATGCTACAGAAAAATAGCAAGATGAAATCATAGATTGCATTGATTCTAATGAAAACCCCCTGATACAAAATGCATCCAAACCAAGCCAGTTGAGGAAGCCCTGCAAAAACGCCCAAGTTGAAGTCGCCCTACTGTAGACAAGACAATGTTTCCCAGAAAATATATAGATCTCACAACAAATACCCAAATGCTAGGAAGCAAAATATTTTCCAATCACCATCTAAGAACACCATATGCAAAGGAGATCCAAGAATTTCCACAAGAAAAGTTTTTCTATTACCCAGATCCAGGAGCTAAAGACACCTTACAAATGAGATGCTCTCTCCTTATGAGAGAACCAAAATCTTAACCACTTTTCAAATGAGTGGCTAAGATTAAAAGATCCAAAAGTTCTAATCAATGGTTGAGATGAGCTCAACATAAAGTACATGGATGAATACAATAATATAATATAAAAATGGACTAAATCACCCTATGAGAGGGGATTGCAGTAAATAAAAATAAATGAAGCACATGGTGGGTCCATGGAGTGTTAACTAACTGTTATAGCTGATTTTACCACTCTAGGTGAATCACACTTGTATGGCCTTCCCCTGTCCCTCTGCAGACTCTTTAGACCCCTTGGACCATTTTTTGTCGTTTGATGTTTCCTTGACCATCCCCATAAACATGTGAAAATTCATATATGCGACTTTTAAACCCCTAATCGTGTATATACGTAGGTTTGACACCTAAAACCGTGTACATCAGGATGTGTACAAAATCCAAATCCTTTTGGAGTTTTCCTTGACATGGATCTGACTCACTTGACTCCTGGCCTTCCATATGCCTTGAGATCGCTCAGATTCGACCTTTCATTACCCCTTTGAAAAGCTATATAAGGAACTCTTTGATACATTGAAGGCATATGAGAGAATTGAGAGAAAAGAAACTATAGTCCATTGTTGCCGGAACTTGTGCTTGAGTTTGCATCCCTTTGTCCCTTGGAGCACTTTTGTGTTCTTCCCAAGCTTGCCTTTTGCTGGTGAGCTTGCTATCGAGAG
The DNA here is from genome assembly GCA_001517045.1 of Pseudotsuga menziesii. Classification (NCBI taxonomy): domain Eukaryota; kingdom Viridiplantae; phylum Streptophyta; class Pinopsida; order Pinales; family Pinaceae; genus Pseudotsuga; species Pseudotsuga menziesii. Next base: position 2,771 of record LPNX010883030.1, on the reverse strand, counting down.
ATGGAGGATTGAGGTGGTGGAGGCCCAAGTGGGGGATTCAGTTTCTCTGATTCGCAGACGTGGTGACAGAAGTTGTATCCATTGTAATCTCTGATTTTATATTAATAGAAATATCTTTTCCTGTCCAATAATGTATGTTTGAATGAATATTTTATCCATGGATGATTTCAAATGCTTATACATTGTTGATTATATATGTTAGAATAGATATAACACCAATATATATAGTATGCTTATCTTGTTTACTTGTTGTTGAGGAAGTGATTTATCAATTCAAGATAAAGTTGGAAAGCTCAACAGGGATCTACTTCAACCATCCGGAATAAGGTACGAGGTCTGATCCTTTAGTGTTAGATATTTGATTTCTATTGCATATTGGAAAGGATTGATTTCTGGAGTCAAGTTGTTTGTTGTGGTACCCCAAGCCATAGGAATTTCTCTCTGTAACACTAACTCCCCTAGGGTGTCCCCATGGCACAATAAAAATATATAATTTTAAACTCCAAAATAGTGCTTCTCTAAGGAAATTGTGAGCTTTGAAAAGCTCCATAAAATAATATAATATGCCTAAAAAATAGATGTGGTCCCATCCAAGTGCTGCAACTGCTAGAGAATAAGTGGAAGACATCACCCCCATCATCATAACTCATCCCATGCCATTTCCTTGCCTTAGTATCCCAAAACGAATTCTTCAGTAGCCATTTTAATTATTTTTATTTGCTTCGGGAAACATGACATGCCAAAAAATGCCTCCTAGGGTGCTTCTGTTATCCAAATAAGACCACTAGACTCTCCAGAAGGGGGTAATATGGTACAAACAAGTGGCTTGACCCCCCATGCCTCATACATCACCCTAGGAGATCCAAGAAAAATATCTCCCTGCTCAAACATGCCATCCAGTATGGTAAAACTGTACCAGAAGGGTAAACTAAGCCAAATCATCTCTATAAGTGCCCGAAACTGAAAACAAGATGTCTCACTAGACTCAGAGAGTCGAAATCCATCTAAGGTGTATAATCACACGCTTTATAGGTATCTGCATGATCATCTACAATATCCAATATACCCAGATAAACAAAATAATAATCTATAAATGACCATATAATATAACCCAGGCTGGCATCCATCCGCTGCAAGTGTTCAAAGATCAAGACATGATCTACAAATCATTCAAGTAATAATCATAACAAGTAGCAATCATTTCACTGGCGATATATCAACCAAATATACAAGGTTTACATTTATTAACTATAACTTAGTCCAGACTTTCAAGATCATACTCACTTCATAGTTGTAATCAATTTGCTAGTGAAGGGTGAAGGCTGAAAATTCAGAAGACTAGGGCAAAGGATGATCACCAACTCGACGTTGTGACACTTCGGATATGGAAAGGGAATACTCACTCTATCATATGACGGACAAGAAACAACACAGGGGATGGCAGTGTCTCACAAATGGGTGAGTTACTTCAGAGGTGCTTATTCACCTTGACAAATGCTCACAATCCAAACCAATACAAGTGAGGCCATCAATCCTTAGATATAACTTTAGGAACCATTGCTTTTTAGGGCCTTTGATTTTTCATAGCCTTGGTCCGTGTATTTATTTCTCAGATTTTTTTATTATTTTGGGCTTTATGCAGTCATGTATGTTGAAAAACACTACTTTTCATGAATGTTCTAAGATATTCATTTCATTGTACTTCAAAGACAATTTCATTAGGCTTTCCTTGCATTCATGTATGTTTAAAAAGATTACTTTTCATGAATGGGTTTTTTTCATAAGATATTCATTTCCAAATACATTGTATTGATGGCAGCACTACTTGTTTCAGGTTTAGCCAACACAACCTAGGTAACTCAGAGCCGAAGCAGAAATAAACAAGGAAGCTTATCCAATCATAGAGGCTCTAGTGGGGAAAGGTCCTCCATGACACAAGGCAAAATAGTAGGTCGGGTAAGAAACATAACTGGAAGGTAATGGATGGGTGGAGACAATGAATAATGAAACCAAGACTAGCAAGCCAAAGTATGGTGAGAATGACTACCTCTATTCTCCTTAAGGAGGGTAAAACCAATGAGTATAGATCAAGAACTTCCAGGTCTAAGTAGGGACATTAATACATAATAACAATACATCCAAGTCAACATATTTATATGATCGCCAAATCATGACACTAAGTGCTAATACATGTCACAAGAATGAGTATAAGAGCAATGAAAACCATAACACAAGATAATACAAGCTGGGTCATAAACATGTAAATAATCCATTTGAACCAACATCTGTCCACTGATAAAGCACTGATACAACTCTGGGCACTAATAATTGCTTTGCAAATGGATAAAATGACTACATCAGTCCTCAAATCTGAGTTTCTTGAGACTCAGTCATGGCATGGGATAGTACTATAGTCCATCAATCAAATCATGATCCATCATAGATGCTCATCTCAACATCTCATATGTAGGGGAATTGGTTGAACAGTGTACTGAAATCTGAAAAATAGAATATGGTAGTCTGACTACTATATATGTGATAACACTTACCTTACCAGATCTGCATCAACCCTTTGAGATCGAGTTAGATGCTTCAGACTATGTCATTGGTGTGGTCCTCACTCAACATGGCCATCCAATGGCACATCACTGTGAGGCTTTTACAGATACAGTCCATGTTAGTTTTTCATCACATTAAGCTAGCATTATGATCTTAGGATCTTTTCACTGAGAGAATAACAAGCACAGCAATAAAACATAAGCACATCACAA
>LPNX010883018.1:2968-17789 GCA_001517045.1 Pseudotsuga menziesii | reverse complement strand
CGATTCAAAATTCAGTGCAGGCAGAAGGAGAGGAAACACATATTAGGGTTAGGGCCTTCGGTCATGTAGAACACACAGAGAGGATAGACTGGTAAAAAAAAAGCCCCGGTAGGGAATAGTAGCATACTGAGCACGACAAAGAATCCATAGGTCTAAAAAGAGCGCACAAAATTTTCAGCAAGGCATTGAGGCCAACGGGCAGAATGGAGAGTAACATCTAAAGAGAAGAATTAATCCACTAACTTGGATTAATCTGACTTTTAACGTAGAGAGCGTTCTGCAGTCTTGCCTTAAGCTCATTCTCAATGATGCTAGGTAACGATTGTGAATTTTCAATGCTTCATTTCTTTATACTTGTTTGGTTTCTATTAAATCTTTAATCGATATTCTTCGACTCAGACGCAGAGCTGATGTTGAGAACACCTCGCAGATCCTATGGGAAGAGGTCCTTGCTATCAATTGTACACAAACATATATATATATACACCTAAGATTTTATATATATATACACCTAGTTTAATCTTTAAGCCAACATTGTGGTAGCTTCAAATATATATTTATTATGAGTCGACATTGTGGAAGATTTAAACATATATATTTATCATGAGCCGACATTGCGCCGACATTGTGCCACGTGTCACTTCCACGTTGAGCACGGAATTACACTTCTACCTCATACCGGGCTGTAGAATGCGCCTCTCGGCGCAATAAAAAAGAGTTACAAGCTTATTACACTCAAATACCTATTTTAAGTTTAATACAAGTTGTAAAATTTAGCTGTTTTTATCAAATTATTAAAATATATTACTATGAACTTTTAAAAAACAAAAACATATTTTTAATATTAATATTAATATATAATATAAACTTTTAAAATACAAAAACTAATTTTTAATATTAATATTAATAATGTCAATTAAATTATAAAATTCAAATATTAATAGTTAGGAATGAATATAAACTCTAACATAAAGTAGAATCATTAGAAATGGTTACCTTTTCATTTTCTAAAGACATTAAGATTAAAGAAATATATAAAAAAGTTAGGAAAGAATCAACTCTTTTTTATTAAGGTTAAAGAATTTAATTATTTGATCCAAGTTTTTTCTTTAAATTATAATTTTTTATTATATATATATATATATATATATTTATATTTATCAGATGTTTTAGTAAAATTCATGAACCATCTTTATAGAAAAACACTTGATAACTACTATTGTAAACTAAATTTTTTTTATTTTGTTTATAAAATACAAACTTGATTCTATATACAATAATCACAATTAAGAAAAGAGATCTTTCAGTAAATAGATGGGTTAAGACTGTTACAAATATTTTAGATTATGAATTATTTGAAACTTAAACGGAAAGAAAAGAAACTTACTCAAAAGTTAAAGTTAAACTTGCTTTAGCAATCCATCTAAATCTATAATATAATTATAATTCTATTATTATATAACAATAACCATTATTAACATGTTTTTCATATTTTACATCACAATTTTATATATTATATAATAATTATTATTATCTTTCATATTTTACTTTAGTTAATTGAGGTTTATATTTTTTTTTTTCAAATTTTACATTAAAAAATAAATTTACTTGTTTTCCTCTTTTGCGCAATTGAAGAATGAACCTCTCCCAGCGTTGCCCCGGCTTCTACCCAAGCTGTTTCTGAACTCATGTCGACATCGACGTTGTGGAAGCCCATTAAGTCGATGAGAACGAATGGCCGGCTGTCGGAGGTGGAGGAGAAATCCTCATAGCTGTGCCCTCCACTGCGAACTTGGATCTTCCAAGCTTGTTCTATACAGCACGACACCGATTTCTGCTCTTGGAACCTGTTCACTGGAATTACTATAAGCGCTGGTTTCGGCACATCAGGCTCTGTGAATCGCAGGTTTTGTAGAGAGAATCTCAACAGAGAAGTGTATTCCTCATTATCATTAACAGAAGCAGATGGGGTTGTTAGGTTTGTTATAGCACCGGTATGCAAGCATGATATTAGGCGCTCTGTACTAATTCCATAGACGATGCAGCCTGAGTTTATCAAAAAGAGAAAAACTAAAGAACAGACATAGTTCGAGAAAAAAACGCTCTCCATCGCCATTAGCTGGTGGTTTCTTGCAAAGCCGAAGCGTTTTCGTAGAGCAGTTGGCTATTTCTAATACTTATAAAATGGGATTTGTGATAAGCATGGAGCATGTCGTGTTTGATTTGGATTGCACTCTCCTTCACATATTGAACGGCCGTACCTCGTTGGCCTGTGGTCTACAACGAGCTGTTTACTACTTCTATTATTGTGGGCGAGCGGCGCGATTCCTCTGAGGTCCCCTGAGACTTTAAACAAATATATAAGTTTATGAAAGGAAATTAGAAATTACAGTACATGCAATCAGAATCTGCCATAGATAATCAGATTAAACACAACATGATGGCCGGTCCTTATCTTTCTTTGGAGTCTCCGACTTGAAATTTTCCACACTTTGAATATTCCATTTTCAGTGGAAGATCCATATCCAATGAGCTTGATATGAGGAATGGACTGCCATGCTTCAAAATTGCCACGCTTTTCATTTCATGTTCTTATATTACATGGAAGATCCATATCCAATTCGCTTGGTTGAGGAATGATAATTAGCTGAGCGCGTTCCCATTTAGCCGTCGGATTGGACAATAATTTCATAAATTTTGAGATTGTAAATAGAATTTCGTCCCATTTTCACTTTCACTAATGAAGTTTTATTTTTATAATTATGAGAATAGTAGCTTTTGAAGAGTATATTTAATAGTTTTTAAGTTAGATATACCAATAACTTGCGATTTAACAAAAGCTAAGACATTTAAGTAACCATTTTAAATCAAATATACCAATAACTTGTGATTTAACAAAAGCTAAGACATTTAAGTAACCATTTTAAATCAAATATACCAATAATTTGTGATTTAATAAAGACTAAAACATCTTAGATAACTATCTATCCCAAAAGTAACCTAAAGCTTGTCATAATAGACCAATAAATAACCCTATCCATGGGTTTTAACCCTATAACCTTTTATAAATTTTATAAATGAAAAATGTAAACGCATTGTACCATAAGAGCCTGTGAATGCTTTGACTATCAGTCTGAAGTAAACAATAATACCAGGAGTATTCCTCTAAAATATCCTCCGGGCCCAATCAACCTTATACCTTTTACTCTAGAAGTAAAGGAAAATGTTGGAAAAATTAATAATTTTAAAATCAGAGGAAAAAAATACCAAAAAACAAGAAACATGATACTACAAACCCTAAACTCTGATAAGAAATAACTGCAACACCAATTAAACAGGATATTACAAACCTTAAACTCTTATAAAATAATAGAACCTAAATTCTATAAGACCTCATCCTATTTCACACCCTCTATCCCTAAAAATAGAAGTAAGCTATCTACCCGACGATTTGCACCGAGGTTTACTTCGGCTGTCAAATAAATAGCTTACTCCGTTAGCTATCTTCCTCCACGAAAGACCCCCCAAAATGCTTACTCTAACAAACTGCCATATTTTCCAACTGAAAGAGAACAAGGAAGACTCTACCAAAATCAAGGAAGATCAGTTGCCCTATCTTCCATTAGAGGAACGTTTTCACCATCCTTGAACAACAAAGACTTTACCAAAATCAAGGAAGATCAGTTGCCTTATCTTCAATTAGAGGAAAGTTTTCACCATCCTTGATGACTGTCCAAAAACTAAAAATGCCAATATAAACTTCCACTAAGTCACTGAAGTGTAATCTTCAAGATAATTCAAAAACTAAACAGAGTCACCGCAGAAATATTAATGATCCAACAAATATTGTGAGAGGTTAACATCTTGATATTCTTTGATGTGCAACAGACCCGGATCAAGTATAATCCCAGCTTTAGAAAGGGGAATCGATGTCTTTGTTCAGCTCCATGGACACATGAGTGAAAGAGATATGAGGAAAAAGAGATGAAACCTCCTTAACATGCTAAGCCAGGGAATGAAGAAGAATATCATGCAGCACCCGATTAATACCCTTGGATGAGTTCCCAAAAACCTGAACTGAGATAAGAGCCTTTAAAGCATCAAGTTTAAGAAGAGCTCAGAGAGGTAACAACTCTGCTTTATTATTAGTGCCAGGTCCAACATTTGCACTAAAATTGAAATAACAGGTGTCCTTCAAATAAAAAACTCCTGTGACTGCATAGAAACAATTCTCTCTGAGAAGAACTCTTAAAAAAAATCCCAGTGATGAAGTTTGTCTCTCAGGAACTTCCTGTGATTTGAAAAACTGCAAAATAACATATACAAAGTAACCCTTGGACAATTGAATAAATATAGGGAGTACTATAACTTTTTTAAAGTAGGATTCTCCACAGTATCTGCTTGGTTTTCAGCATCACCATTTTTGTGGTTGCTTAATAACTTTTGCTATGTCTTAATTTCTTTATTCATAAACAATCACATGCTTTCTAAATCTTAACACCCGACCATTCAGACCCTTACTATAATCCTTTTCATAGCCCAACAAAAGTAGAAGTTTTACAAAATACAAGATGATCATGCAATACACAAAATGCTGATTAGAAACACGGCTAAATGCTGATTTGGAACACGACTAGATGGGTGACAGTTTAATGGCAATTCATTCAACCAAGGAAAACCAGCAGCTCACACCTTTGCACTACTGAATGTCTCGTTCTTGCAATGGGAAGTATGTTGACAGACCACGCAGACAAGTCATATGTCAAATATTGAATGGTGACAGGATCCATGGAGAAGAACAAAATAAAAAATGAGTTATGTCGAATTGGGTGTCTCATGAATTACTAATTCCACTCCTATGGTGACGTTATCCAAAATTTGTAAGTAGTCTATCAGGGCAAGAGCTATCCATTGAGCTGTAGAGCATTTAATGTGGCTTCAATAGGTTTGTTGACAATTGGATCTCGAGCAGCTCAAGATCCAACTATAATCAAGCTTGCTGCAGCTGCATTAAATGCTATACAACTCAATGGATAGCTCTTGCAGTCTACCAAGACCGCATCCTTACACCGCCTCATTAATAAGTGTATTTCTTAAAACTAAGTCCCAACATTGAAAATCGTGATCACTTATTTGGGAGCATCTATTTAAGTCAACGGTAGTACAGAACATGGCTCGGCAAATTGATACAATTTTATGTAGTTACATAACCTGGAATTTGTCGTCTTCTGTTATTGTTATATATAAAACAAATTAAGCATGTGAAAATAATTAAATATGTGGAGAACTATAGAAATGCAGATAAAGTCTACTTGTCCAAAGATTTTTATCTATAAAAATTTAAAATTATTCATTTTCTTAATAGCTTTAAAGCTTTAATGAAGTGTTTAGGAAGATAATTTGGATTTTATCAATATTCAAAATTAGATATTAAAATAATTCAATACACTTTATATGTACTCACAAAGTATTTGTAGAACTTCATAAGTTACCTTGATTGGGGTGTTATCAATATAGAAGATCCTAAGACTTTATACTTTATACTTTAATTAGTGGACATGTTCCAGATTTATAAGGAGTTTAAAAAGAATGAAGGTCTAGAGTAAAGTATTTATAGTCGGATTTAGAAAAAAAGCTAAAAATAGATTAAGGTAGAAGCACAAGGTATTCACTTAGTGAAACCATGTCATAGCGCCTTCCTTCATGGTATATTAAAGAATACCCCTATTTTCATTAGATATTGATAATTACTTACACAAATCCTTTTTTGGAGCCCCCCTCCCAATACACATTTCCAATTTTAAAACCCCTATTTTTACAGGATATTCCTTATTTTTACTAAAAAATCCTTTTTATACCCCCCAATACCTATAAACCCCCCATGCCCTATTCCCTGCCCCATAATACCTACAATATATTGACCTTATTTTTCACACTTAAAAACCTCCCAATATGAATGAACGTGATAAGATATTGCTCAACAAGGTGAATACCCCATGGGTAGAAGGGAGGAAGAACAAACTTGACTTATGCATGTAGAAATAGAAAACATGGTAAAACCATTTTCATGTTTCCAGTTTTTTCTTTCATGTTTTTAGGTTATGGAAGAATCTGATCCCTTCTCTTACACACTTCATTGATCTCATTATGTAATATGATTATAAGATATTAACCAAAATTCTAGAGACATTGAATTAAGAAAGTTCTCCCTAATATAGGCTTTGAAAATCAAGGGAGGATTTCAACCCAAAAAAAAGATCTTCGAGACAACAACATCATTCTGATCCAAGAATTTATCCATTCTATTTTCACGAGGGGACACCAAGGTATGGTGATAAATATTTATTTATCCAATGCCTTTGATAGGATTTAGAACACTTTAATTAAATATGCAATACTAGAAAAAGTTTGGATTCTCCCCATGTTTATAAAATGGTTTAAGGTATGCATTGGTCGACCATGAACAAAGACCCTGGTCAATGGGATGTCATCACCTTCTTTAAAAATTCTCATGGGATTCATCAAAGTTTCTCCTTTTCTCTTTTTTAGTATATCATTATTGAAGATTTTAGTATATCATTATTAAAGAATCTCTCAGGATGAAATTGGAAAAAGGAACCAGAGGAAAAAAATCTATCTTCTATCCTTACTACATGAGGAGTAAAAACTATCAGTCACGTTTAGTTTGTGGAAGACATCATTTTTACTGAAGGATTTTCTTCTATTAATGCTCATATATTTAAACTCACCCTGGACATGTTCATTAAGGCTTCCTGATGAATGGTAGAAAAATAAAAGTATATAGTTGAAATATATCTCCTAGACTTCAACATAGAATTTTTGCTCATCTTTAGATTTCCGAGACAATATAATTGGTCTTCCTTCAAATTCTTTCAAATACATGGGCATAAGTGTCTCCTTAACAAATTTAAAAGAAATAGATTAGATGCATGTCATTCAAAAAAAATCAAATCCAAAATTTTTTAATGGGGATCTCAATGATTAAATCCAACTAAATAAATTTATTTCTATTAATTATGTCCTATCCTTTATACCTATTTTTTAATGCACTTCCTTCCTTGCTCTAGTTAGTGTTATGATTATTATTAGTAAGGTTATTCAAATATTTATTTGCTATCCTTTATACCTATTTTTTAATGCACTTCCTTCCTTGCTCTAGTTAGTGTTATGATTATTATTAGTAAGGATATTCAAATATTTATTTGCTAGGGTGGGAAATCAAATAAAAATAAATTTTTAACTGTATTAATTAAGAGATAGTAAGAGATCCTATCTCTCGTGGGGCATTAGAATAAGAGATCCGTAGCCAATAATGGATCTCAAGGATTGAAATTGTTATTGAGAATGATTATACGAGAATGAACATAGTGCAAAGAAATTATGAGGATCAAATACATAAGAGGCCAAGAACACAATGCTTTGATCAATTCAATAGGGAAGACAATGGATTTGGCATTTGGATCCTATCTATGGTGGTGGGAAAATTGATTCAAAACATGGTTTGTTCGATCCATCAAAATGGGAAAAAAAGTCAGATCTTTGAGATGATAAAATATTAGGGACCTCCACTGGCTTACATAGAATGTTGAGGGATAAATTAAGGATTGGATGCTTAGCAAAGGTATCAGGACTCTATATGATATTTTAGATTGGGACCAATATAGTAAATGGTCCCAATCTAAAGTATCTTAGTATCTCAAGTGATCTACAGTACCCCTTCAAGGACTTTCTTTCTTTCCTTCAAGGTGTTTCTCCTATTAGTAACTCAACTATATATACTAGAGGTTTGGGAATGAATGGAATCTATACAATTAAGGAAGGTTATGAAAGGTTCATGCATTCCTTACCTCTTTCTCCATCCTCAATAATGTGGCATCATCTCTAGTTCTTTGATGGAGTTTCTAAAACTAATGTTTTTGTTGTGTTCTCACTCATGGGAAAACCATTATTGCTAACAACTTAAAGTAAAAGGAAAATTGTTGGACCATTAACATTTATTCTTTATAAAAAAAGAAGAAGAAACAACTGAATACTTATTCTTGTAATGTGATTATGCAAAAGTGGTTTAGAAAGAAGCTCTATCAAGGCTTGATCTTGAAATTGTTCTTCCTTCACATTGGAAGGATATTTTACTTAATTGTAAATATTTTTTCCCAAGCTCTATATTTTACAAACTAGTTCTTAGCATAATATGGATTGCTTCCCCTAAAAAATTTTGCTAGAACATATCTACAACAAGGAACAAAGTGATTTTTGAAACATAATTTAGTCCTTTGGATAGAAGTGGCATCAACACTAGATCACTTATGCTAGAAGCCATGCTATCCCATGGTGTCTTTCAGTTGCACAAAAAAACCTTTAATAATCCTTGAGAGAGATAGTGTGGTAGTGAATTTTTTATTGGGTGCGCTCTTTAGATGTCCAAAAATATCCAGTTCAATTTGACCATCCTTCGTAGGTGGCATTTGGAATTTAAACTTCATAATTTCATGACTAGATGAATTTGCAAAGGTGCCGAAAATTATTTTGTAACATCTTCTTTGTTACTTCTATTCTATTCTTTTATAATGGTGAATACAAAGGTGAACCCATAATATACTATGCTTGAGCTGAGAAACATAAAGTCAGTAAAACACTGTAAATAATACAATTTATTTTCACAACCTATCAAAGAAATTACTAACTATCGTAAGGCTTTAACAACTTCCTATAATCTATATAATCGAATAACTCTTAATAAATGCTATTAAGTAAAACAAATTATCTAGTCAGTTTGTCATTAATACTTTAGTCTTAGTCTTGACAAAGATGCCAATATTCTATCGTTAAGCTAGTAATAAAAAAGTAAATAAAAAAATTATTTTGATTGAAATTAATGTTATCGTATTATTGTGCAATGAATGATGGTTGAATAATGAATATTTATAAATATTTATATTACGAGGCTTGTTCTCATTAATACTTTAATCTTGACAAAGATGCCAATATTCTATCGTTAAGCTAATAATAAGAAAGTAAATAAAAGAATTATTTTGATTGAAATTAATGTTATCATATTATTGTGCAATGAATGGTTGTTGTTGAATAATAAATATTTATATTAAGAGGCTTGAACAAGTACTCAGTTAACAATAAAAATTTTATTTGTAAAAAAGATATCTTCATATAAACTTCAAGTTATTCATAGAATTTCGAAGAAAATTAAATAAAGAAAATATTTAATTATTAATTGAAAGGAAATGGAGGTAGTTAGATTTTTCATCTGGATGTGGAATAATTTAAAGAGTCTTCTAATTGAGGGGTTGGTTCTTCTGGTTATTATGCAATATAACACGAACGCGTCGAGATGAATAAAATCTTTACATATATATTAGGTGAAGACGGAAGAGATAACTTTTTGTTTATCTCTATTTACTGCTCTTTTATGTATCAATGCTTTTTTCCCTGTGGTCAAGAACCGAGATAAGAACCTTTTGTTCTGTTAGATGAGCTACCTCTATAAGAGGTCCGACCAAGGGGCGACTTTCTAGACTCAATTTTATATTAAATATTTAAAATATGTTGGGTATTGGTTGCATAATATAAATGGGTAACCTTCGGGGAATAGATAATGCCAAATATAATGTTTCACTACTTCTCACAGTTGTTAGTCTAAGGGAGAGAATCCCTTCTCGCAATTACGATTTTTCTATTTCCAAATGTGCTGCAGCAATATAGCATGGAATCGTTTTTGGCTTTTAGGAAACTAGTTCTCGAAATTTGGGTTTTTCACGAAACTTTGGAACTTGTAGGGAATGTTGGTTGTTAACAACATTCTTATTTCTTTGACCATACATATATATGGTTGACTCAAAAAAATTTCTTTAGAAAACTAAGCTGCAATAGAAGACCTTTCAGTGCTACCTTGTCGAGTTGGTGCACTGATCTCTATTTAAGGCTAGTGTTAGAGTATTCACTCATCCCTAGGCTCACTAATCAATAATAAATGTAAACCTATTTTGACTTTTTATATATTATTGAATAAAAGAAAATAAATTTATTTATTTTACTATTTACTTTATCAATACAAGTAAAGTTTTAACTAATGGAAAAATGTTTTAAATCTTACTTTAAAACTAAATTCACATATTACATTTAAATAAAAAATATCTTGATTTTATTTTATAATAATATCTTGGACACCTAACCTTTTCTCTCTCACGCGACGCCAATGAGGTTCGACTGCAAGAAAAACCACGAGGCTCAAGATTTCACCATAAGACCTGAATATAGACAAAATGTTTCTTTGTATGTTTATTTATGGTAGGGTTGTGTTAGGAGTGATTCCAGTAGGTATCATATTTTTGCAGTTATGTTAGCCTGTGGAAGACTGTGTAACTACCGAAAGTTTTATTATAAGTTTTGCATCGACGGTTTCCAAGAAAGAATCGACCCATCTTCCTTTGAAAAAAAAAACTACACCTTGATTTTATCACGCTCTTCCTATGCATAAAGTATATATGTCCCTGAACCTTAATGCTGGTATCTTTAGCTGATGATAATAAAGTATATATGTCCCTGAACCGTAATGTTGGTATCTTTAGCTTATGATGATAAAGAATGAGATCTAGGGACTAAAGACTAAGTTAATTCACATCTTTTGCAAATCTATTTTTGGATAATTGGGGTGAGAATATTTTCTTGAATTTTAGTTCATGATTAAAGGGAAGACCTTATGAAAAGGTTGTATGGTTTCTAAATTTGCAGTTTGTACTATTTTTATTGGATTAATAATAAAGAGGAATAAATTATTGGTAGACGTAGCCTAAATTTGGGTGAACCACATATATTTGGTGTATTTTTCTTATATGTGCCTCTTATGTATTTGTGATATATATAATGATTTCTATTGAAGTGTGAACTCAATCAGAATCATTATTTGCTTAATGAATAAGCTTACTTATTGATGGATAATTCCATACGTGAATTAGGATTGTCTGTATCACAATACTGCATGCCTTAATGGAGTTGTTACTTATATTTGACATGACATTTTTATTGTTGGTATGATGTAATACAAAAAATATAAAAAAAACATGGTAGAAAATGGGTTTGTTACATATTCCTATATGGAACCTCAAAAGGGATGATGGAGTGACAAGTCCGATGGGGGGCGGGGGGTGGGGGTGGGTGGGTGAGGGGGGGTCCTCTTGGACTCCAATGGAAAACGAATGTGGACATTCTATTGGGGTATCGACAAGCAAACTAATAATTATGATTAATTGTATGCATTGTACATGGGGTTGGATATCATACATAGTCTTCATATTAAAAACTCTTCATCTTGGGTGATTCTCTCTTGGTGTTCAAACAGGTAAGGTAGAAAATTGTCAAGAAGGGAACACTTATATCAAGAACCTTCAACTGGATATATTGGTGTCTTAGCTAGGTTCAAGAAGAAAATATCCTCCACATCCAAAGGTATAATAATACTCTTTCTAATCAGTTAGCCAATAAAGAAAAAAATATGGATAAGGTGGTATTTATTCAAAATCGGGGCCAACTTGGTCATAGGTGGATCCCCTAGATATTGTTTTATGGAGGGTTGTATGTTTCACTTTTCACATCATAATTTAATGAATAAGGGAGTGGGTGGCATGTACTACAACTAGAATTTCCTTCCCCATGTGATCTATTACTCAATTTTCATGGAAAGTAAGTGAGCCATATCACTCCCTTGTGCTCTTAGATCCCTCCATTGGATGTATCCATTCTCATCTATTATTTCCTATATGGCCCTTTCGTGGTGTTTATCATGTGCTAGTTGAATAACTCTAGTGGGAGATATTGTTGGCTTAATTATGCTTGGAATGTAGAGACAATGTGACAAATCAGGTTCAAACTAAGTAGGATCAAACTTTCCTTCCTAAATGGATAAATATGTTAGGGAACCTACCTCATGTATGTTTTTTTCGACAATATAAGAGTAAGGATTTTTCACTTTGTGTCTACTATGGGGTGGTCTCTATTCTTTTTTTGGGGGTATTCACTTCCAAGGCTCATTTTCTGAGTGTGGTGAGCAAATTATTTCTTGGGAAAAAAACAAATTCATGTCTCAATCTTTTATATTCTTTGGTATGGTCATCCCTTCGAACTAGGGTGCAACTGAGGGAAATCACCCGAATAATATCAAGGAGATAAACATGATGATGCAACATTAAAATTTGCAAATTGATGGTTTGAAGGGGTCTACGAATGGCATCAACTCTCACATTGTACAACAAGATTCTAGGTTGGAGGCCATTGAAATAAAAGTGGAGCAAGGAGAGAAAATTACTAAATTAATTAGTGACACAAATATGCATTACAATATAATTTTAGGTCTTTCTTAAGTTGCTTAGTCCCAAAAAATTCACTCAGTGGGTTCAAATCTAATTGAAGAGGATTTAGTGCAAAAACTTTCCATTGGTATCATGGAAATATCTATCTCCAAGAAAACAACTAAAGAAGAGCGTCAACTAGAAGAAGTCCACAATGGCCATGTTCTTTCCTAGTTTTTTTTCTATAATGGTTTTTACTTTTATTACTTTTTTAGGCTAGTATATTTGGATATATAGTTGTCAGTTTTCTATGAAGTTAATAGACATAGTCTTAAGGAAGTATATGGTGGAGAAGTTTTGTGATGTAACTTTGCAACATATAGATTATTTCGAACAATATTTGGGTTATAAATTTCAAGTTTATTTTTGTCAAGTATTTTAATATAAATCTTATTATTTGTTTTGGCTGAAAAAAGAAACTCAAATAGTCTCGATATAATGTTTTACCCTTTTACAATTGATCCCCAAAATTTTTCATGTTGGTTTAAATATACTTTAATTGAAGAAAAAAATCTATTATTGCATAACATAATTTTTTTTTAAAGGATTAGAGAGAATTGAAAAGGATGGAAAATTATTTTAAGAAGGCTAGTGAAGTTCCATTTTGAAAGATTTGTCATTTCCTAAGTTCCAACTATACCAGAAATTTTGAAATCCAACCTTTTTGAAAATCCACAATGGTTGTGATTTTAATTAGAACTTGCAGGTAACCTCCCTCTAATGCTAGTGAATTTTTCTTTATAAATATTAAATTGGCACTCAATATCTCTCTCTATATATCTACTCTAATGTGACACCTTATATATTTGGACTCTATCTTCTCTTTTCCTACCAACTTTTGTCAAAAGAAAATTATTGGAACTATCAATAAAATTGTTGTAGGTCAAATTATTATTTATCAAAAATACATATTTAAAAATGCTAGGCACTTTAAGTTGTATGATATAATCATTTAGTCTTTCTATAAGTATAGACCGATTCCTTTGTAATCATAATCTTACATTAGAATTTTCCAAATACGTTCAATTTGTTTTCTTATAATCCTATAATATTCATAACTTGTAGATTGAAGGAAGATATTTGGAAACTCTATGATTTTCAAGTAGTTCATAAACATAAGAATAGTAAGGGGAAATTCACTCCATTGCAAACTTATAATATTATTTTTTCCTTATTTTCATGTAATTTTCAACGTAAGAAACTGTAGCATTTATGTTATCACCTAAATTTCACACACATGTGACATTTTGATGTTTATCACAAAAATAAATCATTGAAATATAACATTCAACTCATAAAAATTATTCTCAGCAAAATATACATGTGAAATAATGCAATGAATCAAAAATTTAGACTATGGTCCACACACATAGGATTAAAAAAGGAAACCCACATGGCATCACATAGGAGAATTCTCACAGTTCATGTGGATGTACCACAACATGGACCATTAGCTTCCAGAGTGCATGCAAATATTTGTAACCACATTTTTTCTCCAAGAAATTTCAATTGGCCTTCATCACATGCTTAGTAATTCAATATTCCCAATGCTTGTACCTGTATTCTACTTGATTAGAGGGAATGTTCAAATGGTTAACTACTTGTTCGAGGACCAATATTTTTACTATAAAAGGAATACATGAGAATGCATTTCATAAGGAGAAATTAAGAGAAAAAATATACTATAATAATTAATTTTAGAGACTCATCCTCATTCTCACCATTCATTAGAATTACAAGCTCACTTATGTTCTCCCTCAAGAAGCAAGTATTTTGCCTCCATCATTCCAAGCTAGTTAGAAAGAAATTTGAGAGAGATCAAAGGACCCTCCCAAAGGGATTGTTGGATTCCATTTACAAGCAACATTCTACTAGGTTGTAAAATTAGCAAAGCTACATGATCATCATGCTATATTGAACCTCACTATGAAAAGAAGAATGAATGAGGAAGAATAGTTAATCACATAATCATTAACCTATATGTAATACATCTGTGATACAATAAAGAGAATTTGAATCCTCTAGGAGTGATATGTATTCAATGACTTGGACTAACTCTAGAGATCACAAATTGTGGGAAAATCACTACTAGAGACTCACTAGTGTAACTACAGACAACTAAATCACTCCACAGTCTGTTAAATGACCAAGGTAGCTGAGAAAAGGTGCCTAACCTCCTTAAATCATGCAAGTGTTGCACTAGGATAACTAAATATGAACTAGATGTGGCCCATCATAGCACAACTCAACACTTACTTGGGTGACCCAATGGCAGGACTCCCATGACTCAGTGTGGGTTCCTAAAATATGGGGATTGGCGTCTAGATATCCTAAACTCATGTAGACTGGTGCATCAAGTGGTAGGTGGGACCCAAATAAATTCTCCATGGAACTAATGAATTGGAAACATGATCTTAAGCTAGGAAACTTACATTTAAACT
>LPNX010883013.1:80264-94353 GCA_001517045.1 Pseudotsuga menziesii | reverse complement strand
TCTCTACATGGATGTCAATTTTTGTAGCTTGATTCGATCATTTAGGCCCTCAAAGGCTGCACCCACAAAAACATATACCTTATAATTTCCCTGAAAAATCAAAAGTGCCTGTTAGGAAAAATGAAATTTGACATAGCTATGAAAATTTTCGATACATAAAAGTTATATATTCAGAAAGGTGATTCAATTTCCTACATTTCATGTTTTTTACTCAATGCAATATATTTTGCATAAGTATCTCAAAAAATCCAAGTAAGTTGAGGGATGCCTGATTTTTCAGGTTTCTATTGCATCTAACGCGCCAAAAAGGTCCCTCATCTTCTTGCACAGGCCCGTGCGCACACTCTCGGTTTGGGGGGAGGTCACGGGTTTGAGCCTTAAGTCCTCTGGGGTTAGGCCTTCTGCTAGGATGGCCGACGGTTTACCACCTCTACCATCCATGAATGTGGGGAAGTATTGTTGGGTTTCTCGTGGATCTTTCCATCTAAAAAACTTTATACTTTAATGGCTTTGGATGAGCATCGCAATGAAATTTTAATAGTTTGGGTGATTTCATCATGCAACACTACAAATGATATTTGTAAATGGATGTCGTCATTATTTGCAGCCTAAATAAAAGAACACCTAGATTGGCATGTCCAAGCTTTCATCACAGATGTATCTATTCTTTTTATAAGATATATGAAACATAAATATTTAGGTATGTTCTATTTAATGTTGTGTTATTTTAGGAACTTGCACTAATTGTAGTATTATTATGTGTATGGCATGTCCGTAGAGCATAGTTGAAGAATGTTGGAAATAAAGTCAATGGAAGAGAGAATAAAATCCATACCTTCCGTGCTTTAAGAGAAATCATGCACTCATGTCAAGATGATGGACCTATACAACAAACAATTGCAAGGTTCCTTGATAAATTCAATGAACATAAAAAGTTTATAGAATATTTTACAACCACTTGGTTAGCCAACAATAAAATATGTAAGCTTTTTTGTAATTGATTTTTATGACTATATTATGTAATTTCATAATTGTAGTTATTATATCATACCTAATGTTTATGTTTTTTTTTTCCAGATATGTGGGCAAAAGCATATAGAAATTTTCCACATTTCAATCAAGACATCAATAATGCAATTGCTTCTTACCATGGGTATATGAAACAATGCATTCCATAGACGAGTTGATTGGCTAATGTATGTGTTGTTGACAATGGTTGAACTATATTACATCATATGCAACATTTGAAAGAGGCTAGGTTTGTGCGGTGTAGAAAATTTGAGAAACAATTGAATGCATTCAAGTGTAGAGCAAGCAAAATTTCAAATGAAGATTGTGTGGTTGATGATAAAAATAACAATGAATGTTGGGTTTGTAGCCAGAATAAGGATACTCGTGTTAATTGGTATAATGCCATATATAAATGATCAACTCTACACTTTTGTAATTGCAATTGGACCTTGAATGGAAATGTCTGTAAACATGTTTTAAAAGTTGAGATGTTAGCGAGTAAAACTATTTTTGGGGATGATATAATGCCAAATATCTTGAATTCTATTATCGAAAGGCATAAAAAATTATTTGATTTAAATGTAACAACTATAATGAGCCTAGGATTCGAAACACAACTTTGATATACACTACATCACTACATACTATGCACTAGTATATATACTATTGTATACTTTAGTATACTCTAGTATCTACACTAGTGTACATACACTAGCATATACCCTACATCACCACATACTCTAGTATATACACTACGTCACTACATACTTTATATAGTATATATACTAGTGTATACTTTAGTATACTCTAGTATATGCACTAGTGTATACTCTAGTATATACATTACATACTATGTACCAATATATATAGTATATACATTGTCTATACAGTATATACATCAGTGTATACTTTAGTATATACACCAATGTATATTCTAGCATATACACTAGTGTACATACACTAGCACATACTTTACATCACCACATACTCTAGTATATACACTACATATTATGCACTAGTATATATTGTAATGTATACACTAGTATATACATGACATACTATGCACTAGTATATATAGTATATACACAAGTGCATGCTCTAGCATATACACTGGTATATACACTATATACTATGCACTAGTATATATAGTAATGCACACTATAGTATATATACACTAGTATATACAGGACATACTATGCATACACTAGTATATATAGTATATATACTAGTGTATGCTCTAACATATACACTAGTATATATATAGTATATACATTAGTGTATATATCTAAGTACTAGTGAATAGTATATAATATATACACTAGTATATACATACTATGCAATAGTGTGTATGTAGTAAATACACTAGTGCGTACACATATTGTGCAATAGTGTAGATGTAGTATATACATTATTGTATACACTAGTGTATACATACATCATGATCACAAAAATATATACATTAGTATATGCATACTATGCAATAATGTGTACATAGTATATACACTAGTGCATACTATATACACTAGTGCGTACACATACTATGCAATAGTGTATACATTGTATATACACTGGTATACACACCAATGTAGTGTATACATACATCATGATCAGAAAATATTGTCAAAGATATTGCATAAAATTCCCACAAGAATAATAAAGAAACATGAAGATTTTAGAAAACAAAATAAAATTTGCAAACCAAATTCTTAATTTGTAGGAGCCTCGAAATATAAGCACCAATTAAAAACACTTTTAAATTATTGTATTCTTATTGTATTATAATTTAAAAAATATAAACATTAGTTCACTTAAAAGTTACTAGGGATTTTGAATAAACTAATGTTTTTTTTTGTAATTTAGTAAACTATTATATTGAATTAAGGTAATAATGGTACAAAAAAAACTACAGTTCAGAGAAGCATTCTTGCCCAAAGGAACTGGTAGGTGTAACTAGTCTGAGACGAGAACCAAACCCTCCCTCCAAGAGGGAAAACAGGTCCAAAGAAGTGTACCAAACCCTCCCTCAAAGAGGGAAAACAAGTCTCAAAAAAATAGTGACATTATACAAAAAGACAAATAGTGTCCTGAAAAACTAGTAAACAGAGTTCATGCCTTGGAGAGTCCACCATATTCCAGAAATATACAAAAACAATTAATAGAACCTCACTAAAGCTTGGGAGAAGGTTCCTCGACGATGGGGTAGCCGAAGCCAGAGGAGATTAGCTTAGTTGGGTCGTTTGGGCCGTCTTTCTGACTGTGGATGGTGTGGGGGTGCATTTGCTGACAGAAAGAGATTTTATACAGTCAAGAGAAGGGGGGGTAAGGGGGGAGGGGGTGGAGCAGAGGATCATAGTCCATATGGACCACAGGAGAGAGGGTAGAAGGGGGTGGAGCAGAGGCTGAGGCGAGTGAGGCAGTGGAAGCGGCTGGAGCAGGCAGTGGGGATGGGGGTGCCAGAGGCGCAACAGGAGCCGATGGGACAGGTAAAGCAGGATGTGTAGGAGCCAAGGGTTGGGAGTTGAAGCAAAGGATGAGCTTGATGAACATGTTCTTTATGACGCAGTAATTTCACCTATGCTCCATCGAGCGACCTGTAGCATTGGGTACCAGTTAACTTGTCCTCCTAGTGGTTCACCATTTGGAAAACATCGTTTGGAATCTCAACATCAAAACCATCTCTGTTTGCCAGTATAGTGAGCTGTATTACGATACTGAATTTGATGTTCAGCTTGGGCTCCTCTTCGAGAAGACCACGCCAAGGAATGCCTAGTTGCCTTCGCGACATAACAGAGTGGAAATGAGTAATGGAAAGAACAGAGCTGCGAGCTAAAGTGAAGAGGGTTGAGTGGTTCAGTGATAGGAGGAGCCAGAGCTGCGTGAAGATGCAAATCAAATAGCCTGAAGGACGGAGGATGCAGAGCATAAAATGGATGGCGCGTCAGCTCAGGTACCAGGGTGGCGCATTGAACTCTGTTTGTGCCGAGTTGATAACGATGTCCCATCGGACGTCTTGTGAACAACCACATCCCAAGTCAATGTAAATGCACGCAACCATAAGGGGGGGGTGAAATGATGGTGACGTCAAGATGATGACGGGTCATCATTCCCCTTGTCCTCGTTGGCATTAAAACAATTTTAAAATAGAGAAAGACTATAATTCCTTACTAATAGAGTCTTTCTCTATTTTAAAATCGCCAAATATTGGAATAATATAAATGCCCTATGTTGTCAAATTTGGGATTATAATAATGATGTTGGTTTTCATATTATAAGCATTGCACATTTAGATAAGAAAATATAAACGAATTGGTTGAAGATATTTGACTTGGACTAATATTTTGATGAAAAACTTCAAGTGAGTTAACACATTGAAATCATTTTAATTTGTATAAATACAATCAAATAATACAAAACTTCAATTGCGATCATCAAAATTAATTAATTACTTAAATTTCAATAAAAGTAATTATTTATTCCATCTCAAAGATTAAGAACATTCCTCAAGTAGAAAAACTTTTTCGAACCTCCTTTCCTCTTTAGTTCCAAATATTTGTTAGGCCAAGTTTTTCAACTTTTTCGAACCTACTCTTCTCCCTAATGGTTAAGAGCACGTATTTCCTTCTAGGTCATAGGTTCAAATCGCCAAATATTGGAATAATATAAATGCCCTATGTTGTCAAATTTGGGATTATAATAATGATGTTGGTTTTCATATTTTAAGCATTGCACATTTAGATAAGAAAATATAAACAAATTGGTTGAAGATATTTGACTTGAACTAATATTTTGATGAAAAACTTCAAGTTAGTTAACACATTGAAATCATTTTAATTTGTATAAGTACAATCAAATAATATAAAACTTCAATTGCAATCATCAAAATTAATTAGTTACTTAAATTTCAGTAAAAGTAATTATTTATTACATCTCAAAGATTAAGAACATTCCTCAAGTAGAAAAACTTTTTCGAACCTCCTTTCCTCTTTAGTTCCAAATATTTGTTAGGCCAAGTTTTTCAACTTTTTTGAACCTACTCTTCTCCCTAATGATTAAGAGCATGTGTTTCCTTCTAGGAGGTCATAGGTTCAAATCCAAAGGGGGGTAGGGTATGTACACCTATGTAGACTTTAGTAGTTAAATCACTTCGTAGAGGGGAGTCCCTTGTCCCACTAACAAGGGGTCTTATACACTAATTGGTGTCTCGCTTGGCGGTGACCTTACAAATTATATTATTATTATTATTATTACCATTACTATTATAAGTTTGAACATTATGTGTAAATTTTCTATAATTTAAAGTATTTATTTATTAAATCATTATAATATTTTTTATGTATAAATAATTTGCAATTCCTTAATAATCATGCATTTTGAGAGTCATGTTTTACATAATATATATATACTTTATGAATATAGATTTTGTGGTTTTCTATAATTTTACTATTTTTTTTAATTAGAAGTTTGGAAAATGGATATAAATACAAAAAGTTAATCAATAATATAACACATAAAATTAGAAATTGTCAATTGTTTACTTGATTTTAGAAATAATAATAATAATAATAATGCAGAATATAATTTTAACATAAGGATACTCCATTAATAAAATATATTAAAGTAACACATCATAGTTACAAACTAAAATAACTCAAATAACATGACATTAAAATTCCCTTTGCTCAGGGGCTTGCAAGCTGCAAATTATACTCCCAATAGTCCTCCGAATCAGTTTTGGAAATGGA
The DNA here is from genome assembly GCA_001517045.1 of Pseudotsuga menziesii. Taxonomy (NCBI): domain Eukaryota; kingdom Viridiplantae; phylum Streptophyta; class Pinopsida; order Pinales; family Pinaceae; genus Pseudotsuga; species Pseudotsuga menziesii. The sequence goes on along the minus strand of LPNX010883013.1, from coordinate 88,600 downwards.
AGGGAATGGTTCTAACCAGAGGAGGCCAACAACCTTCTTTATATAGCTGAGACAATATAATTATCACCGAAAACCATGGCCTAAACCTTCTTTATATTTCAAGCAATGCAATTTAAATTTTTTAGTATATTAGGTTTAAAGAATGTTATATATAAATTAAAGAGAATAAAAACATGAAACATATATATATTGGTATATAAACAAAAATGTAATAGGCATCATGATTTCATTCACAATAATTAATTATAAATATCACTAGCCTCTTGAGATAACAACATCTAAGTTGATACAAAATAAATTGCTCCACATATTTAGAAAATACAATTTAAAATACAATTCGTTTTCACAATTGGTTGAAGAGGCTTGCCAATTTATGTCGATTTTATTTTCATTTTTTAATAGTTTATCCTGTAATTTTATGATTTTTGTTCTAGAAAGGTATATTCTTTAAAAGTCGCATTTTAGGAAATTTTGAAATTTAAAACAGTTAATTCGTATTATATTGGTAGAGGCCATGATCACGTTGCTTTGGCTTATTTATAGATAGTTGATATGTTTAAAACTCTTAAGAGTATGTAAATGATTTATTTCCCTTTTGTTCATCCTATGTTTAAGTTTACAAAGTTGGCAAGTGGCTACTATTCCCTTAATTGTTCTCCCATTTTTTCCCTTCTGTTCAGCCGATAGTTGTGGCAAGTTCAAAAAGAAGATGGCAAGAGGCTACCGGTCCCTTAATTGTTCTCCTCCCACAGTTCAAAGAAACGAAAAAACTTCTACAGAGCATCAATTTCTTCCTTTGGTCTACCAAACCTAATTGTTTTAGTGCTGACATGATTTCTGAAAGAAAATAGTAGAAATCCTCTTTTTTCTGAAACAAAATATTAAAAATGCGCTTTTAAATAAAAAAATTTAAATTAAAATTCTGATTTTATTCATCTTTCCAATTTGATTCTAACAACAGAGATCCTATAGATCATTTTTTTAAATTAAAATTCTGATTTTATTCCTCTTTCCAATTTGATTCTAACAACAGAGATCCTATAGATCAGACAAGTGTCAAATGAATGCAACTAGAAAAACATAACCATATATCATCTATACACAAAGTTAATCGTGGTTGGCCTACTTCTTAAGATTTAAATCCCATAGTCAAATTAGGTCTGAAGATTTTCTCATAATTGTTTGTTTCTCCTTTCAAAATTCTTCGAAAATAAAGATTGAGGGGAGAGAATACGTTGTACACAAATAGTGCAATCATCTACATGGCTACAATTCAACTTAGAGCATAAAACAATCACATGGAAGCAAATACACACATCAGAATTAAATGATGTAGTCATCTACAGGGCTACAATTCAACTCAAGGCACACATGAATAAAATGGAAGCAACCACAAAACAGTTAAATGAATCAAAATTCACAGGGTGCAGTAAAGGAGAACCTAACTATAATCAGTCCTTTTAAACTTCAAGCATTAAATGCAAGCTTCAAGAGTTTTTTGCTGCTACAAAAAATATCCACCCTTAAAATAAGAAAATAACCGTGCTGGTGTAAGTCTCTTCCAATGGACTTCACAAGAGATAAATTCGCCCGCTTCAATACGTTCTCTGTATTATAACCAGCATAGAATCCAAATCCCAGGCTCTATCAAGCACCGAGAGGGATCAAATATTTGGAGGTGCAGACCTCTTCTTAAGTATTGCACTCAACTATCAGCTTTAATGTGATTCAGACCAAAAGGCACATTTTTTTATTTAAGGTCCACAAATAATATTTTTATTATTAATATTTAATACTATTTATGGCTGCATATAATATTTTTTATTTTGTTAGGAAAAAACATTAAAACATCTCCCCCATACATAGTTTTAAAACCATGTGCATGGCCCTCCTAAAATCATGGGTTGTTTAGGAGGCCTTGCACATGGTATTAAAACCATTTGCAACTACCTCCTAAACCATATACAACAAAACCATGGGTTGTTTAGGAGGCCTTGCACATGGCTTTAAAACCATTTGTAAGGCCCTCCTAAACCATGTACAATAAAACCATGGGTTTTTAAGAGGCCTTGCACATGGTTTTAAAACCATGTGCATGACCAACATTTTTTTTGTGGATAATTCAATTTTTTATTTTTATTATTTTTTATTATTTTGTTAAGTAGAAACATTACAACATCTCCCCTATATAGTGTTGTTTTTCTCACGGACATTTTTTTATGGCAGATAATTAAATTTTATATTATTTTGTTAGGTAGGAACATTACAACATCTCACCCATATTAGATTGTTTTTGTGGCCGACATTTATTTTGGAAGATAATTAAAAGTTTTGTTTTTTCATAGCCGACATCTATGTAACGTTACGTAACATTACAATGTTACGTAACGTTACAACGTTACGTAACGTTACAAGATCTCCCCCATACTGGGCTGTAGAGTGCCTCTCGGCGCAAAGAACTGGGATGATTTTATATTTTTTGTTGTCATTTAGCTAAATGTATATACGAGGCATGTATTTTTTGACACGGCTTTATTAATATAAGGTTGTCTTTATCACTGTGAAAAAATGAGGCATGTATGATGTTAGGCACTATGATTTTCTTTAGTAATATTCTATCCTATTGGAGCTGGTCAGGTTTAGAAAAAAGAAGACGACTACAGCCTATAGATACAGGGCAAAGAAGAACCTATTTGGACGCTGGCGATTTCCTTCCTCACAGAGCTTGTTTGGATGTTGGCAATTTCTTTCCTGGATGGTGTCTTCTCGAAAATTGTAGACGTCCCCTTCATTGCAACGTAATGGAGCCCTTCCTTCCTTGGTAGCAACATAAAACTAATGCAAAGCATCGAGAAGCACCCTGAGATGTTCGCCGACGATTAGGGACATGTTGGCTAGAGATTATTGCAGTTCAAATTAACTTACCACATTGAATGTTGGCTTCAATGTTGGCGTGAATGTTGACCTTGGCTTGATGGAATCTGCAGAAGCCCACGACGATGACTGTGCTGTATTCGAGGATCCTTTGAGCTGGACTGGGACGTCCGTTGTTGGTGTATGGAGAAGAATATAAAGGAATACGAGCATATATCATATGAAGAGTTCAAATTGTGTATGGATGGAGGTGTATGGGGCAGGGATAATTTTAGGGGCGAAATTTAGCCCATGGGTTATTTTTAGGGGGTTTTCTCCAAAATAAAATTCGTCATTTCGCATTTTTTGAAGCCCTGTTTCACCCAATTTTGATGGGGTAAACTTTTTTCACCCTAAAAATCGCCAAATTATTATATAAACGATATAAAAACCTTGGAAGTTAAAATATTTTTTGAAAAATACCGCCAAACATTTTACAATTGGCGTTTTAAGAATTGGTAATATTCTCCAACATTTATACACTTTTAAATAAGTATGGTTCCTTAACATCCTCCCTGGTATGGGGTATGGAGGGAAACATACACATGGTGCTGACAACCTCTCAATATTCTACATGCATGAGGATTTTCACCCTCTTAAAGTCTCTGTTGCATGTAGAGTATTCTTTGCCATCGCGAGTCACTGGAGCACTATAGATGTCATGTTATATTGTTTCAAATTTAAATTTGATGTTTTCATTGATTTTATTTCAATTTTCAACGACGTCTTCACGTTATAATTCTTTTAGTTAATTGTTACATTATATAGATTAGTGTTTTATTAATCAAACTTCATTTGGCTTTTGAATTTATCTAGTATCACATAATTATTCTTGTTACATTATATAATATATAGATTATTGTTTTATTAATCAAAATTAATCTTGCTTTTGAATTTATTTAGTATCATAATTGGTATGGAATATATCTCTATCTTTGTCAAATTATTGGTATTGTCTTATTTCTTTAAGTGAATACATGTGTTTTTTTGGGTTCCCCTCTCAATAGTTGGATTGATGGTCAAATTAGGTTTGATATTCTTGAAAGAAGTCTTTTTCAAAACTTACCATACCTAAGAAGATGTACATCTATGTGAAGTTTTTCCAACATATGCTATCATGCTTCTCTTTAATACCTTTTTGAACCTTTAGGTTAGGGGGTATTTTTTTCCTGCACAAAGGGGCCACACACTAGTCGCTTGAGATCCTTCTCCTCATTTCTTATGCTTCTAATGGAACTTTTCTCTACCCTTATATTTGACTACAATAAGCTCAGACTTTAGTAGTGTTATTCAAAATACTCTTTTTGCCTCTATAATTGTTATTTTCTTAACCATTACAATATTTAGGCTCTTCAACTTTGAACCAAATATCGATGCGAACATATAATCATCTCCCAAATTGTTGGTAGTTATGAACTAGATTTCTTCCTTCACCTAATAGTGCCAATATGGTTTGAATGTGATCATCCTTAATAATTAGGTCTTCTACCTTTCTCTTTTATTGACATACAATGAAACTATGCAATGAAATATATAATGAACCCCATTAATTATTTTTTGGGGCAACCGCTGCATATATTTGACCTGTGAAAGGAAATAGGTCGAGTTAACAATTTACACTTTGTAAATAAGGTCTTGCATATCTAATTTATACATAAATAAAATTATACAAAGGTCGAGTAAACAATTTACATAGTGGGTCATTTTCTTATTTAGGTACTACTCATGTACCTGCTTGTATGAGATCCGATATGTGATCATAGTCTCTAGAAATATGTGTCTGATCATCTTCCAAATGGTCTATTTCATTGCCCCCATTGAAATTGGTACCAAGTGTCACTCGAACCCATGTATCAACAGTATCAGTATGCTCACAATCATCCCATTCACTGATGCTACAAGAACTGCAAAAGCAAGCCTTCAATCTTGTCCAAATTTGTAGGGCCGAGTTGTCTGAGCTTCTAATTGAATGAAATTGTCGAGTTCCATGCACTGTTCACCCGAGGTGTTTGTGATCGGTCCACATTTGTAACCTCCCAGAATATTCTTTACACTAAGTGTTTCCTTGTTGCTTGTTCTCCCATGACATATGCACACCATTGGACTATAGATGCAACGTCTCAAAGGCGAGCACCTGTAAACTTCATCTCTTCCTTTCGAAGNGTTGAATGTACTGTTGGATCTTTCCACGAAACTCTGGAATAAAATCACATACTCGAACCTGGTACATGAATATTAATATATGTCAATAAACCACATAAAAATGTGTGTGTGTACACGTGAATATTAATTTGTCAATATTCAAGAATTTACCTGTGAAGTCACCAATTTAATCTTCCTGCTTTCTTTCCCATCATTTAGTTGATATGTCTCATACTGATAGTTCTGCTTCTCAACAATTGCATTCCCGAATGCTTGATCTTCACTTTCATGGATGCAATCAGACCATAAGGATAGCCCACCACAATTGTTGCAAGAACCGTCTACACATTGTTTTAAGTAATGTGTCTGCCCATCTTGCCTCGGACACATGAGGCTATGGATGAAATCTCTGGATGAAATTGGCGGTACTGTACTTGAGCATTCCTGCACATGGTTAGGATGCAAAAAACGACGTATATGTGCAAATGTATGGTAATATAGGTCAAACTCTATGTGGTATCTACAACAACAAGTGTTTTGGATGGTATTGATTCTAACATACCAAGGCTTGCATTTTTCAAAAGATATTTGCCCAAGCCTTAGCTCTACATGGGCAACTTTGAACATCTCAAACAGTTGAGTTTGTGTCATGTCAAGATAATGCTTAACATGAGGTTCAATGTGATGAGAACCCCTACAATGTTTTAACACATCCTTCGTGTTAGAAGAAGGCCTAGTGTTATCATGCCAAAACGTTTGCACTAGGCCCTTCACTGCTTCGAATAACTTCATGTCTTTGCAGGGCAGCCTACCGCTAAATGCCCATAATGTTTCCATTTGTCCCTCTACATCAAGGTTGTCTCTTCTTACTGAATATTTTTTAAGAGTCTTTGGATGTAAAGGAACAATTTCTGATGTGCATTTAAGTAAATGACGTTGTCTTGTGGATCTACATACAATTGATTCAGCCAATACACGACGAGCCACATTACAGTCTTTTGAACGAGTTTTTTTACCAATCGATGTGAATGCAGCAGCAAGAGATTTAACAATGTGATTACTTGATTCCATATTCTTCATTGTTGTTATGCCTAAATTTCTTCTAATAGTTTCCATATTTCTAGATTTAAGCAAAGCTAAAAACAGTTGGCATTTACCGGCTTCGGATTTGTTATCAAAATATTGTTTCATTATTTGACAAGAATGACGAAGGATAGTGCGTTTAGCCACCTTACCTTCCATGGAAGTCAATCCACTCTCATCCACTTGTATTCGTTTAGGAATTCTCGATCGTTTTGATGCAAAATTTCTTGCCATTTGAAATGCTGGAGTGATGTTTACATCCACTACCGGCTCACAACTTCGATTAGGAGATTGAACCACCGAACATGGTTGTTGTTGAGTCACATTTGCATCGGGAGTAACATAATTATTGAACTGTTCACAAGATTGACTGTCTACTAATGGATGAATAATATCAACTTCCGTATAACCAGCTTCTTTTAATGTTGCATTATCTTCCTTAGCCTCTAGGTCAAGTATCTCTTGAGGGGGAATGGGAACTATTTGCTCATGTAATGAATGCCGACGATTTCTTGAATCTTCCCTTTTTTTGTTTTTTATTTTCTGCTTCTTCCAGTGTAAGCACCTTCCTTGCTGACTTTCTTCCTCTATTACGTACATTCCCCATTGAAATCCACCCAAACCTGTACAAAACTATGCAATTATGTAAGTAATGATAAAAATTTGCATGTCCAACAATTCTTTGTGCCCGGGTTCAGACGAATTATGTCTTTTTATACGTTAAAGGTGGCCAACACAACGACACCCTACATTTTCTATAAAACATAAATCGCATTTCCGATATAACGCACCTGCGATATATCGCATATGCGATATTGAATTTTAGCTTTTTAATGGAGGGAAAGGGTTTTCCATAACGCATTCCCGATATATCGTATATGCGATTTATTGCATATACGATATATCGCATATGCGATTTAGTTCTCAATGAAAATGTGTTATTTACATTGTGATCTATTTTTTTGAACTAGACCTTTTCCACCTCGGGATTCTTACCTTTTTCTCTAATTGTTGTATGCTTGTCTTCTTTTTCTTTTAGCTTCAGATAGATAGATTTGGTGATTTGGGTTGCATAAGAAAAAATATGTACAACCATTTTTCCATCTCCCCATCCTTATCCTTTTATATATATATATTTTAAAATATGATCCATACATTCATGGAAATATACACTTATATAGTTTTGTATGCATATTATGCATAAACATACATGCACATATACATAATCAAAATAGTTATTTTATACAACAATAACTCTAATTATTTGAACAATAACTCTAATTATTTGAAGATAAAATAACTTTAATTATTTGAAAATAAATCTCAAACAAGTCCCTACACATAATTAAAAGTGAACTAAGACAAACATCCATGAAATCTATTGGTTTATTGGCTTAAAATAACCTTAATGTTTTTGTTTAGTTAAAGTATTAACTGGACATGAAGAACTTTCTTATACTAAGTGGTTGCAAGTCTTATTCTTTGTTTTTGTTTCATTAAAATATTAATTGGATATGAAGAACTTTCTTGAATACTTATTCTTTGTTCAGATCAATAGATTTCATTATCTTAGAAACTAAACATTCAGTTCTTAGCAAGATGATGATGATGAGGCTGAGGGTGATGGTGATAATGAGGAGGATGATGACTATGATGATGATGGTGAGGATGAGGGTGATGGTGATGATGAGGATGAGGGTGATGGTGACGATGATGATGATGAGGATGAGGGTGACGATGAAGATGATGGTGAACAATGGTGGTGATGATGAGGAGGAGGATGACTATGATGATCTGATGACGAGGATGAGGGTGATGGTGATGATTTGGATGAGGGATGATGATGATGATGATGATGACGACGAGGAGGATGATGATGATGACGAGGAGGATGATGATGAGGGTGTCTATGAAGACGATGAGGATGAGGATGATGATGATGATGATGACGAGGATGGTGAACAATGATGGTGATGATGATGATGACGAGGATGGTGAACATGATGATGATGACAATGAGGATGATGGTCATGATGATGATGAGGAGGAGGAGGATGAGGGTGATGAATGTGATGATGATGAGGATGAGGATTATGATGATGATGATGATGATGATGATGATGCTGATGATGTTGAGGATGAGGGTGTCGATGAAGATGATGACCATGATGATGATGACAATGAGGATGATGATGATG
>LPNX010883013.1:61552-74674 GCA_001517045.1 Pseudotsuga menziesii | reverse complement strand
CACAGAGTTAAAACTAGTAACTATGACTAGTTTTATTCCTTCCTCCAGTTTTAGCAACCACCACCGTTCTTCCACTAAAATATTTGCACTTCTTGGTTATAGCACCCACCTCATTTGTGTTTTAATTATACCTTCCTCGAAACTTTTCTCTTGTTCTATGCATATGACTTACCCTCTGTGCCCCTAGCCTTGTCGTAATGACAAAACAAGTTGAAATATACGAACCTTCTCATTGTGATATAGAATTACAAGTCAACACTTCTTGACACCCCCATACAACCTTGGTATTCATCAGGGGACTAGTGCTAATTAATTAAAAGTCATCACCTAAACTAAACAGAACTTGAATTCTGCTTCTTCTATCCAATAAACATAATAAAGCAAATTAGAAACATGTGAGACCCTAGGTCTCCTTAAGATCCCTTGACCTAGAAAAGACATAAATGACTTTACTCAAACAATCTATACCCCTGCATCACTAGGTTTATCAACTATTTTTTAAAATATAAAAAACAATGGGTAATATATTTCTACATGTCGAGTCTCTAAGCTCATCTACAACCAACTGTATTCCAGTCCACAAACTCTCCATTTCTCCATGTAACTTTTGGTTGGTTTCCATGTTTATACAACAATGGAAATGGTGAACACCCATGAACTACTTAGAGTGCGTCGTGAGAGTGTTCCCAACAATAATCGCGTTAATTATATTTAGAGGATATGGTGGCAGCCCTGTATCACCTCTTTTTTTGCCTCGCGTGTCCTAGTAGTCCCTTTCCCCTTTCTTTTACATACCTAAGGGACGTAAAGGCCAAAACATGTCAAAATAGCACTCCTGAATTCAAAGAAGTTTAAACCCAAGTGTGCATGGAAAAGTCACCAATGAGAGTTAAGAAGTGCCTTAAATTCTAGAAATAGGTTGAACGAAACTTACTATTTAATTGTTAAATGTTTAATTTTAAGTTTTAAATGTATGTGATTGAATGCCATTAAATTGCTTACTTGAGTTTGATTTAATTTAAATTTTCAATTTTGAAGAGACATCATTATATACCATGTATATGTTTCTAATGATTTTCTTATTGCAGTTGTGGCTATGGACATGTTGGCCGGATTTTATTACCTGGGCCAACTATGGCGATTAAGCCCACACAAGTTGCTTAGAACAGCTTCTGGTGTGTTTGGAATAGCAAAACCTCGCAGGTTATGATCTCCTGCTACCAGTTGAATTTATCCTCTTAAGAGGAATATAAAAAATTCAGCAAAATGTTTCCTAAATTAAACTACTATTTAAAACTAAATTCTAAGGTCAATTTCTAAGTCTAAATCATCATAACTCTGCTTTCTTAAGGAAAGTCTTTTGTTTTGTTTATGTTTTAGATTTCTTACTTAAATCATAAAACAAACTAAATCTAAATAAAACATTTAACAACTACTAGAATTTAAACTAAGCTAAAACTTTATAATTAAAACTAAATTAATCTATCTCACCTGAGAAAAACTAAATTAATCTATCTCGGTTGAGAGCCAATGTAACTAATTAAATTTAACCATCTATTGATGATGTATAAATATGAAAAGAAACAATTTCAAATCAATGAGAAAACTCAACAGAATTGAAACTATAATACAGACAGATTTTATAATATTTATGAGATAAGAATAATGAAATAATAACATAACTTCACTATTCCAACATCATACTTTGTGGAAAAGATAATTAAAATTCAACACTTCTATATTTGATATTGATAACTAACCAACTATATATTAAAACATTTGTTAAAATACAAAATGTTTTAACCGATTAATTAGTGAATGACAATATTACTATCATATATTTATCAAGCAAAACTTAAATAAATAAAACATATAATACTTTAAACATCAAATATAAAAATGAGGGATTAGAGTAAGCTTTACAGATTAAAAAAAATCATAACCAAGTATGATAATGTATCATTAAAAAAGTCAAATACTAAATTTATATAGATATATGTTTCAAAAACAATAATAAGAAATGATACCAGTTTCATGAAATAGTGCTTCTGAGAAATCCAAGAAAGAGATAGCTCTTTCCGAAAAACCCACTAGTGTAAAATTTAAAATTTCAGTATAAGTTTTTTACATACAAACTCCATCTTCCTTGCTGCAAAGTCTCCATTTCTACTTCAAACCTCAAGATTACAAAATAAAAATAATCAAAATATAGAAGGACACAGCTTCCTCTATTCTGCAAAGACCCCCCCTCTCCATTAGCAATATTTGCTCTAGTTTAAATAGGAAAATACAAACAAACAGAGAGTTGAGAGACAAACGGACTCTCCTTGCTGGCCGTAACTTAAAAAAACGTGTTAAAAAAACCCCAAAAATCTCCCAAATTCTTCACTCTTTTTAGTAAATTCCTCGCAAGTCTGGTAAATGGGTATCTTCTGGAAAAAAAAATTATGTTTTGGATTTTGTTATTTTGTCCTAGTTTGTCCGCAGTTCGCTGTAGAAAATCCTCTCCTGAATAACTACGGGAATCCTGCAATCTTCTATTTCTTCATGTAATAATCAAATTAAAACCTGCCTCTGCGTTGCTTCCTGATTGAGTTTCATAAGATGATATCCACTTTTACCCCGTTCGTTTTCCAAACTTCATTCTCATATTCAATCCATTAATTCTTCATTTTCTTTTCCATGAAACCTTTTGATAATTTGAATGTCAATTGCAGTTTAATTTCGATGAGACATGCCTGCAAAATTACATCAATAAAGGTGGAATGTTAATAATTTTTTTAGTAACGTAATTTGCAAAACTGTGAAAAGATGAAAATAATTCCCTTTCATCGCTTGCAGAAATGCGGTCATATTCTTAACACTTTGATTTCTGTCACTCTTCTTAAAATTTTCTTGATGATCTAGATTCAATCTCTGGTTAGCTTGAATAATTTGTAGAAGATCCATTCATTCAGGCACATTTGGACTATTATAAACAAATGTAGAATGATTCCCATGATCAGATACGAACGACTATTTGAGGAGATACACCTCTCTTTATAACGTCAAATCTATAACCAAAATACATTAAGAGAATAAGAATATACCAAAACTAGAATAAAATCAAAGGTAAAATCTGCAATTAAAGGAAGATCGGATGAAATCTTCCCCATCAAACTCATGGTAAATTGTGAATTTCGTCTAAATGGCGGGATGAACCATTATGCTTGGCGATCCTTTATCATTTCTACGATCTCGGTGAATAAGCAAACATGTGGGATATTCTTTAATGAATTAGTTTCATATTCAAACTAGAACACTATCTCTTATCCAACCATTCGTTTTAGTTAACACATGTTCTCTTTCTCTTCGTTACAAATAAGATCTCTCAGAATGCGTTTTGATGCTAACTGAATCTTTAATTTCTCATCGTTTTCTTCAAATCTTGCTATTTAATCGGCATAAAGAATGCATTATTTTTGTGGGCACGTCTCCTATTCTCTTTTAATAAAATTCAATGATTTATTAAAATCCAAAGCAAAGTCATTTTTGCTTATCAAAGAATCTTCAACGATTTTCTTATCATGCCAATCTTATGTATATCTTTTGACCAAGATCCAAACTAATTTATAACATCGACAGTGCTTCATACATTAATACTAAAAGATTGAATGCATTTAAAAATGCATCAAATAATTGTATGTTTTTTGTCTTTTTGTTGGTTCAAAATCACTGCAAAAGACAACAAAAAAAGAGTTAAGAAATGATTAATAAGATATGATGTGTTTTACTTTAACTTATGTTCATTCCCTATTGAAGAGTGAACAAAAGACATTTGAGAATATGTACAAAGTTTTTTTTTTAAATAAAAATAAATAAATAACAACGAGATTTCTAAAATTTTGTATCTCAGTCAAGATAAACAAACCAAAGTTTAACTAACTTTTAAACGTTGTTTTATTCCATTGATTTCCATTTTGTAGTGACGAGTTGTCTACTTTTCAAATTACCACATAACTTTTAGAAAATATGAATAATAAAAGGTAATATTTTTGGAAATTATTATTGTTCATCTTTAATGAAATTGAATTTATAAATAATGATGAAAGAACATTAAGAGAATCACTTTTTATTAAGTGAAAAATATGTTTTGTGTATATATTTGTGATTTTTTGGTTCTTTAGTATAGAGTTTCAAAATATCTATTCAATTTTTAATTAAAGTACGTTTCATATTTCCAAAATCTTAATCGTAAATAATGAGTTAAAATTTATGAATAAAAATAACTTTTTTTCACTCAATATAAGAAGAGAAGATGTGTAAGTTGTTAGTTGTTAATATATATCATTAATAATGATAAAGAAATAGACAGTAATGATTAACAAAAACAACTTACACCAAGAAGATAAAATGAATGAAAACACTCCATGCTACAAAAATGATCTTCTTATGCATTTAAGATATCGAGTCATCCAAAATAAGAACCGAGGATATGAAAATGTTGTTCAACCACCAGAAAACTAAGAGAGTTACACAACAAAGATCATCCAAACAACCAAATCCTTAAAATCATGAAAATCAAGCCAAAGAACCATCTTCGCAAAAAGTGAAAGATTGAAGGAAATCCATGAATCTCCATCAAAGCGAGGAAGATATAATGAACAAAACCAAAGCTAGAATATCTACAAAATTTACATGTACTCCCTTATTTTGCAAAAAAAAAAAAAAAGTGGAGTTGTTGGGGTGCCAACATGACACAAATGTTGAAATGTTGATTGAGCTTTCCCACTTGAGAGGACTTAATACTGCTTTTAGTGGTGATGATAGGATTCGGCGTTCACGTGCATCCACTTTGGATGCAATTGTTGATACTATTTCATTGCCAAGCAACATACTATATGATATTACATCATATAGAGAAAGAAAAAGACAAGAGTACGTTGATGGGCTTGACTACAATGCAATAAAAAGTTAAAAATAAACAAAGAGCATATATTTTCATTATTTAGGGACCCTCGCATGGGGGAAATCCCAAATGCAAATATGCCTCATATCTCTATTGAGTGGTGCACATTTCAGCCATTTGTTGATAACCGAATGGATAGATGGTATATGATTTTTGATATGCCATCACATAGCAACGGGAAAATCCCCTATGTATTTCCTTCAGAAGATATATGCAGAGTTCGTGTTGGGTAAACACATAAACTATTTTGATATATTGCAGTTTCATGGGATCGTGGGGGGATGCCCCAAAACCGACCCAATGCCAGGCTTCAAGACGTTGATCGCCCTATCTCTGCACCTTGCAGGCAGTTGCCTGAGCCAGATGTCCCACTTGTACATCGTGTTATTCCACAAACACGTGATGCATATTTGATTTTGGCACGGGCATTTGTCCGTCATAGAACTATGGTTCAACATATGGGTGAGGAAGGGACATCTTTCCTTGGTGTGGTACATACACCAGGTCGTCACGACGGAGAACCTTCTTCTAGTGCAATATCACCCACTAGTGAAGTACCCCTATCTAGTGCAAGACCATCTACTAGTGCAACACCATCAACACATCCCCAACCTACTTTTGAGCCTCACGAGTGCACATCGTGTGGTCATCCCTATTATGGTATTTCCTCAGATGTTGTCTTTAGTGGGTTTCTGAGTGATGTATGTATATGGTTAATTGTAATAAATCCTTCATTTATTTTTCTCTTTGTACACACGTATAGTTTGAGCTAATATATTAATTTTGTGAACTTGTTGTTGACGCTTTATGCCGGCAACGACACCCCAGAGTTTCATGTTCCACACTCTACAGAGGGGGGGCATGACATTCCATCCACTGATCCCTTGGTTGGTGGAGAGATTCATATGACACCCATTGCCGTATCTCACACCGAGGTAAACATTTTAAAATTTTAGTTTTTTAATACTTGTTAGTTTGTTAATTTCCACATACTGTACATGTTAGTTCACTAATGCTTTATGTCGTATCTCACACAGGAAGTTCCCTAGGCCAGATGTCTCACTTGTACATCGTGTTATTCCATAGACACGTGATGCATATTTGAGTTTGGCATAGGCAGTTGTCCGTCATAGCACTATGGTTCAACATATGGGTGAGGAAGGGACATTTGTCCTTGGTGTGGTACATACATCAAGTCGTCACGGTGCAGGACCATCTTCTAGTGCAGTATCACCCACTAGTGCAGGACCATCTACTAGTGCAACACCATCAACACATCCCCAACCTACTTTTGAGCCTCATGAGGGCACATCGTGTGGTCGTCCCTGCTATGGTCTTTTTTTAGATGTTGTTTTCAGTGGGTTTTTGAGTGATGTATGTATATGATTAATTGTAATAATTTTTTAATTTATTTTCCTCTTTGTACACATGTATAGTTTGAGCTAATATATTCATTTTGTGAACTTACAGTTGATGCTTTATGCCGGCAGCGATGCCCCAGAGTTCCATGTTCCACACTCTACAGAGGGGCATGACATTCTATCCACTGATCCCTTGGTTGGTGAAGAGATTCATATAACATCTATTGTCGTATCTCACACTGAGGTAAACATTTTAAAATTTCAGTTTTTTAATACTTGTTAATTTGTTAATTTCCACATATTGTACATGTTAGTTAACTAATGCTATCTATGGTCTAATATTTACAATTATTAAACTTGCAGATGTCAGATCTTTCACGAGGGAAAGTAGTGATGGAGGTAGAATCCATGGTCGTACTGACCGAGGAAACATTTGGGCATGACATTCCATCCACTAATCCCTTGGTTGGTGGAGAGATTCATAAAGCACCAATTGTCGTATCTCACGCCGAGGTAAACATTTTAAACATTTTAGTTTTTTAGTACTTGTTAATTTGTTAATTTGCACATACTGTACATGTTAGTTCACTAATTCTATCTACGGTTTAATATTTACAATTATTAAACTTGCAGATGCCAGATCCTTCATGGGGGAAAGCATTGATGGAGGTAGAATCCATGGTCGTATCGACCGAGGAAACATCTGGGCTCCAAGTAAACAATTAAAAATGTCATTTTTTAAATACATGTATGTTCGTTGAATCATGCATGTCTAACTACATAAACACTTGTTGACTATAGGCACTAACCGAAACACCTGGACCATTTCCTGGAGTTGTATCTCCTCATAGGCCATACGTGAACAAGTGTCATGTGTATATGAGGCGGCCTACTCCTAGCAAGAGTCCAGTTGTCCATGACCATGGAGCTACTAATACCGTGGTAATGTATATCTTTCGATGATATTTCTTGGTTAACTTGAAATCCAGTGCATAAAATCTTTTGTTAATGTTTGATTTGCATGTTTACTTCATCAGGAGCTAGAGTTTACTATTGAAAACCTCGCAGGGATGGTTGATTCAGTAGTTAGTGCTACATCTACAATGGCAACAAGTCACACAGAGGTACAACTATTTCAACATGATCGTTACATAGTTTCTTATTGTTGGCATATGTTTATTCATTGATGTCTAACTATTTCAACGTTTGCTGATTGTAGCCACCCACAACAGGAGTTATTGATGCAACAGTCAATGTGGCATATGCAATAACAACAAGCCACATAGAGGTACAACTACTTGAACATGATCTAGACATAGTATGTTATTGTTGTCTATTGTTTATTCATGCACATGTCTAACTATTTCAACATTTGGTGATTGTAGCCACCACCACTAGCAGCAGTTCCTACCCCCTCTGGTTCGACCATGGATGTGACCATCCTTGATGTTCAACCAACAGCTCCATCTGCTACACAAGGACCACAATCCCCTTTGTCACAGTCTCTCGCTGAGGTGAGATGTCCATTAATGACCAATTGTTTCATGTAATGTCCATGAACATGTTGATAATTGTCGAGTTAATTTAGATATGGTATTTTATTGAGCTAATGTATTAGTACATAGTTAGTTGAATTTAACAATTGATATTTAATTTGCAGGATCCAGAGACGCACACTAGTCATAGAGTTGTGCCTAGAGGATCAACGTCGAGAAAGAACAAGAGGAAGCTTGAGTTTTGATGTGTCTTATAGGATATGTACATTTCGATACATGTACATGTGGCTTGGATAGTTTTGGATAGTTTTGGATATATGTACTTTTGGAGAGATGAACATTGACATTTCACTTACATGTACATGTGGCTTGGATGGTTTTGGTAGTTGTGGAGACATGTACTTCTGGTTACGTTTGGATATATATGTACTTTTGGAGACATGTACATTGACATTTCAGTTATAAATGAATGATACATTTCACTTTGAATTTGTTCTTTGGTTTCCACGTGTTCTTGTGTCAATCTATTGTATTAATTTGTGTGGATTATCTATTACTTATGAATGAACTATGTCAAAATAGCAAACTATTATAGTTAAAGGTTTCAATGATCTCACTACATGCACACTAATTGGATATCTAATTAGAAATTGTGATTTTGGATGATCATTACAAGTAAAGTCAAAGTTCTTGCTCGTGTAATTTAATAAATATAAGTGCAATACAATGTATTTCAAGGTTTCAATGAACTCAGTACATGCACACCAATTGGATATATCTAATTAAAAATTGCGAGTTTGGATGATTAAATTACAAGTTAAGTTAATGCTCAAGTGTAATTTAATAAAACTAAGTGCAATACATGCTTCACATTTCATCAACGACCAAAAACACTATTCAAAAAACCTCATGCACCCAATGACTAATCACTCAGCATTAAATGAACTACAATAGAATCCAAATACCGAGAACCAACTTCGTGAATCAACATGATTTGAAGCATAAGTCCACCGGATTTGAAAAAGTTGAGTTGGACATTAGATTGATTCTGAACTGAGCTGCGACGATAAGATAAAATTAGGGTTAGGATTAGGGTTTCCCTGGTAGGGTTATGGCTATGGGCCATACATTTTAAAAGTAAACCCTAGTTAGGGATATGTTTATCCAAGTTTCTCCCTCATTGGCGTAAAATGCATTGTCCAAGTTTGGCCCTCATTGGCATGAAATGCATTGTCCCCTACTGAGCAAAACCCTAGTTTCAAAAACCACCGTATATGGAGGCCATCGAGCAATGGACATGAGGGAGAGGCCCACCCTAGCTAAAATCCCACGTCACGAATCCAACGGAATCGACGGTTTGTTGATTGGAGGCCTGAGCATCAATCGATGGCGAGTTTCATGTCACCTCCAGATACCGTTCAGGGACACTTGGTGGACTTGTGCCTGATGCGCAAAAACATCACAGAGCCGCAATTTTGAATTTTGTCAACTCCTACTAGCGTGTTTGGGCATGAGAAATATGGAAATTCCAACCGCATTCCCATAGTCAGTGACTTTCCAAGTTTGGCCCTCGTTGGCGTGACTGCATTGTCCCCTACTGAGCAAAACCCTAGTTTCAGAAACCACCATATACAGAGGTCACTGGGCAATGGACAGGCGGGAGAGGCCCCCCCCCTAGCTAAAATCCCACATCACGAATCCAACGGAGTTGACGATACATCGATCGAAGGCCCAAGCATCGATCTATGGTGAGTTGCAGGTCACCTCCAAATATCGTTCAGGGGCACTTGGTGGACTTGTGCCCAGGGCGTAAAAAACGTCACAGAGCCACAATTTTGAATTCTGTTAACTCTTGCTAGCGTATTTAGGCACGAGAAATATGGAAACGCCAACCGCATCCCCACCGTCTATGGCTTTCCAAGTTTGGCCCTCGTTGGCGTGACTACATTGTCCCCTTCTGAGCGAAACCCTAATTTCAGAAACCACCGTATATGGTGGTCACCAGGAAATGCCCAGGCGGGAGAGGCCCCCCTAGCTAAAATCCCATGTCACAAATCCAACGGAATTGATGGTTTGTCGATCGGAGGCCCAAACATTGATCTGTGGTGAGTTACAGGTCACCTCCAGATACCGTTCAGGGACACTTGGTGGACTTGTGCCCGGTGTGCAAAAATAGTCATGGTGCTGCAATTTTGAATTTCGTCAACTCCTACTAGAATGTTTGGGCATGGGAAATATGGCAATTCCAACCAAATCCCCACCGTCAGTGGCTTTCCAAGTCTGGCCCTCGTTGGTGTGACTGCATTGTCCCCTACTGAGTGAAACCCTAGTTTCAGAAACGATCGTATACGATGGTCACCGGGGAATGGACAGGAGAGAGAGCCCCCCCCAGCCAAAATCCCATGTCACGAATCCAACAGAATCAAGGCTTCGTCGATCGAAGGCCCGAGCATCGATATATGGCGAGTTGCAGGTCACCTCTAGATATAGTTCAGGGACACTTGGTGGACTTGTGCCCGGTGCGCAAAAAACGTCACGGAGCCGCATATTTGAATTCCCTCAACTCCTGCTAGCGTGTTTGGGAATGGGAAATATGGTAACGCCAACCGCATCCCCACCGTCTGAGGATTTCCAAGTTTTGCCCTCGTTGGCGTGACTACATTGTGCCCTACTGAGCGAAACCCTAGTTTTAGAAACCACAATATACGGAGGTCACCACGCAATGGACAGGAGGGGGAGGCCCCCCCCTAGCTAAAATTCCATGTCACGAATCCAACGGAATTGACGGTTCGTCGATCAGAGGCCCGAGCATCGATCTGTGGTGAGTTGCAGGGCACCTCCAGATACTAGATCCTACATGTTAAATTATTTATGTAAATGTTTAATGGTTACCTTTATGCATTGAACTAATTGTTATAATAAAAAACTTAACATGGTATAAGAGGTGAGTTGTCAAGAAGGAAATTATACAAGCCTTAAAACAGAAAGTTATCATTGCGAGATCTTGTTTCCATCATCCTATTTTTATATATCGGCTGAAAACATTAACAATATTTCCTACTTGAAAAATTAGGGTTTTAGTCCTATAAGAGAGCCTACAAAGAACTTTGACACGTATGACCTAAAGAGGTACATGTATTTATTCTAATGTTATTCTTGTTGTATTTGTAACTTCGGTTGTATTCAGCTATGTATCTTATGTCTTGTACCCCGATGTTTATTCCGGGATGTGTCTGTAATGTAATTGAGTCATGTCATGCCTCAATGTTCCGATCGGGGGGATCTATAATGTAAACAAGTCATGTCAAGTCATTGTGGGTAACCCTCCTATTGATCAAGGGTTAAAGTCCCCTTAGTTCCGGGGCACTAGGGTTATTAGACTCACCTAGTGAATTCGGCCCTAGTTGGGTTTAGTCAAGTCGGGAATTAGTATAAATAGAGAGCTAGCCTCTTTATTTATCACACACTCACTCACACTCAGTTGTGGTGCATAGCTAAGGAACAAGAAGACACTGGGGCTAGGAAGAAAGAGGTTATTGCTGTCGGGAGATCATCTTACTGTTTTGGGATTTTTTATTTGGTATTGATTCTATCTCTGAGGAAGTGGTGGGGTTTTCTCCATTTATGGTTTCCCCGAGGAAAAACACTGTGTTCATTGTCTCTTGTGTTTGATTACTGTGCTTGTTATTCTCTCAGTTAAATATCCTAATATAATGCTAGCTTAATGTTAAAAATCTAACATGGTATCAGAGCTAACCTAAGAAGAAGACACTGTGCATCTGCGGGAACTAGGGCTTCCTACTTTTTGGATCTCTCTCCACATATTTTGAGTAAAATAAGGTTGGAATAAATCTCCCTTTCTATCGAAGCAGAATCCAATTATGAGGTTTTTCAGTTTTGTACCCGACACTGCTGCCGGAAATTAGGGCTTTTCATAGAAGAGGAATTTTTCAATGAGCCCAGGCCTAGATTGATCTCCTCCCCAAAATTGAAGTTAGAGATCAAATTCAAAGCATTTGGTTGGACAGAACTCTGGAAAAGCAAAACCCTAATCTGCTCCTGAACCAACACTACAGAATTTTAGCTCCAGATTCAGATCCGACATTTTGACCTGGTAAGATCTAAATCTATTTTATTTCCATTTGAGGTTCTCAGTTAAGATGTATCATCATACCAAGCTTGATTAAAATCTTGAGGGAGTTGATAACTTCCGAGTGTGGAAGTATAGGATCTCCCTGGTTCTGGAAGAGAATGAGTTGGACTCCTACATCAATGATGAGGTTCCAGTTCCAGAGGGAGATGAGGCTAAGGCCTTTCACAAGAAGAAGTTGGTTATGACAAAGAGGATCATTGTTGATTCTATCAAGGATCACCTCATACCACATGTGTCCTCCCTAAAGACACCTAAATCTATGTTTGATGGCCTGACCAAATTGTTTGAAGGAAAGAACATAAACCGGAAGATGACCTTGAGGAACCAATTGAAGAATGTGAAGATCTAGAATGCAGAAACCGTCCAGTCTTACTTTACAATGGTTTCTAAGATCAAGGAACAATTGGAAGTAGTAGATGAAGAAGTGGAGAATGTAAAGATTGTGATGACCACCTTGAATGGTCTCCCTAGGACATGGGACTCTTTCATTCAAGGGATCTGTGCCAAAAAGAATTTAGTCAAGTTCAGGAGACTATGGAAAGAATGCTCTCAATAAGAAGCTCGGATAGCAGCTAGACAAGAGAAGATGGGATGTGAAGATCAATCTCTCACAGTACAATCCAAGAAAACCAGATCTAGCCATCACAGAATTAAGTACTCTAATCAAAGGAATAACTTTAGAAAGCCTAGAGATAAATCTAAATTCATTTGCTATACATGTGATGAAAGATGACACTTTGCTAGAGATTGTCCTAAGAACAAAAGTAGCTCTCACAAGAAGAAGGGAAACAAGAGAGACATCATGCTCATGCTGCAGAGGATGATGACCCTTCCACAAAGAGAAACATACAAGACAGTGATGATTCTTCAAGTGATGAAGAATATGTTCTAATTTTCTCTCTCACGGGAACTATCACACATGGTAGTAATGATTGGCTTATAGACAGTGGTGCTTCCAAGCACATGACAAGATTCAAGGAATCCTTTGTGAAATTATCTGAACATGAATCACCTCACAAGGTGAAACTTGGAGATGACTACCAATATCCAATAAAAGGTAGTGGGGAATCCTCCTATAAGCTAGACTCTGGAAAGTCTATCAAGATGAAAGATGTATTTTTTGTACCTAGACTAAAGAAGAACCTCCTCTCCATACTTGCATTA
>LPNX010883013.1:34815-54940 GCA_001517045.1 Pseudotsuga menziesii | reverse complement strand
AGCTGAACTGATCATCAGAAGTTGGTGGAGGCGCCCCTGTTGACTCCATATCATTAAATAATAATAAATAATCATTAAATAATATATTTAATGAGAGGAGATGCCTTAACTCACTGGTTGAACTGATTGTAACCACCAGTTAGCAATTAGGTGCATTAATATCACTCAGATCACCCCCGGAGTGCTCCAGTTAGCCTCCTTGACTGTAGGTACGGGTGGGTGTGACTGGATGATGTCAATTAATGCTCCACTGATTTCAATTAATGTCAATTATACTTAGGATAGTGGTTTAACTAGGCCAATTTGACCAAAAAGAGTGTGTATGGTGGTAAATGTCTCCAACACCCCCCCTTAATCTATACTCAGGAAGAGTTAGAAAACATAGATGCATAAAAATGCTAGGGCCCCAGCAACAAAGGCCATAGGTCACCTTATACAATAAAGTAACTGCTTAATATAACCAAGGAAATGGGAAAAACCTCATGGGAAAAATACCCCCCCTCAAACTAAGCAGTAAATCAAGAATTGGTTCTTCTATGCAGCAACATCCTGAGGCTGTGCATGTGAACCTATGAATCCAAACTAAATGAATATGTCTGGAGGAATCTTCCACTTTGGAAGAAGAACAATGCACTCAACTGAATCAGAAATATAAACAGTTGCACGGTGAAAACTGGACCCATGTAGAGTAGCTGAAATCATCTGAAGAAAGAGCAAAGGTTCTTGAGGATTCGAACCATGTGTGGAACACTCAAGAAACTGATATGTTGTATCCTTGAACAACAAACCATGAGTGGTAAAATCAGCCCCAATTTTTAGGAGCAAGTGTCAAAGCGGATGCAGAATGTCTTCCTCTTTACTAGTTCTGTGAGGAGATGAGCATGTGAACAAAGGTAGAGAAGCCCTGGGACTTAGAAGAGAAAATGCTTGAGCTCAATAATTTGATATAGCTTCATAAATAGCTAACGATTCAAAAAATAAAATATCAGCAACCTCATAAGAGGAAACTAATACCAAATCCCCCAACAGCAAAATTCAAGAAGAACTGCGGTACTTGATTTTTCACACCGAATTGGTGAGAGCAGCTACAAGCATGATTGAAAGCTCTTGGATTTTAAAATATGAACCAAATAATATCATATCATAAATTAAATCAGATCTAAATAAGTTCACAACAGATCCAAAACTGTGAAATGAAATCAAATCCCCAGCAACAATTTCGAAGGAGACTTGCGGTACTTGTTCTTCACACCGTTGATGAGAACAGCTACAAGTAGTACTGAAGGTTTATGAACCTGAAATTTTGAACCAAGAAATATCAGATCAGATCCAAATAAGATCATATCAGATCCAATAAGGTTAATATTAGATCCAAAATTATGGTCAACCGAGATGGTAGATGCACAGTTTTCTTTTTCTTCAAAATTATGAATTTTGGTGCATGTAATCTTGCAGGATTTTACTGGAAGATCTAGATCATGGGGAGCGAAGGTGTCACTCTTATAATATGATATTTCTTCCAAAATATCTAATTTTTTACATATTTTCACACCAGTAGCAACATTAGAGGAAGAAAAATCAAATTTCTCTTTACTTTCGAAAGCAATTACTGGTAAATTTTGCACAGAATTCAAAGAAAAATCACCGACGAATGTTTGCATGGAAGTGCAGCAGTGTTTTTCTTCAATATCATAGGTTCGAATGTCTTCTTCTGTTTCAGCAATATGATGAGATGAGATATCATAGATCTCATGAACTTCCGGAGCATTAGGAGAAGGAGTCACTGCATGGAGACTTTCTTCAATTTGAATTGAATGTGTAGAAGATTTTGCTTCATCTTCATCTTAAACAACTTCATCAGAGAGAGTAGAGGCCGAGAATTTTGAGTAAAGAAATCTTGTGGTGCTGGATGTGATCTCCAAAGTGCTATTATGATCCTCATTGTGCTTGCCAAAGTTTCTGTCCAATTTTGTCCAGAGGTCCTTTGGGTATTTAGCAGAACCAATAAGGTAGTGCAAGCTAGGAGAAAGGGCTAGACATATTGCTCCAAAATCTCTATCACCGTCATTTAGCCAGTCATTCTCATTCTCATAAGACTCTTTTCCAAGTCCAATAGACACCTCATATAAACCTTATCTCTTCAGAGATGCAACCATCTTCAACTTCCATTCTGAATAGCTTGTGAATGGGGTGAGAAGAGGGACTGATGAGTCCATTCGAAGTTGTACCTGTTAAAACCTACAAATTACAACAAAAAGGGGCACCGTAAGGTTGGACAGCCTGCCCATTTTTGTCTTTCATCACACCCAGCATAGTCAATCAAGCAAACTTGATCAACAAGTTCTTTACTTGGGGTATTAAGTGGTAAGCCTTGGCTTCTTGTGCAATGCTGGATTTTTGAGCTATTGCTCAATTTTCACGCAGAAATCAGTCGAAAATCTTGTTTTTGAGTGATAGAGCTTCATCCCGCAGTGAGATCTGATACCATATTATTCTTGGACATTGATCTAGGAACAAAGCATCAATCTCATCAAAGAATAATCAACAAATAACTCATGAAATGGTGTTAATCGGAACCAGAATGGTTTCCTCTCTGTATATTCAATAAACAATGAATAGTTAGAATAACAATGTCAAGCGATAGCTTGAATCAATGAGGAATTTGAATACCTAAGGAGGTCATTCGAATTCAATGAGTGAGTCTAGCTTAACTGATTGTAATCCATTGGTTCACACTCAGTTAACCACTTGACCAAAACCCTGATTGACTCACCAAACCCTAACTGAAGTTGGAGTGCAATAAATGACTGAGTCTCAACTGAAAAGAGATCAAACACATGTCATAGCAAGCCAACCATCAAGTGCTAGTGCTTCAATGACTTAATGAACCCCGATGAGGTTAACTGAAGCTGAACTGATCATCAAAAGTTGGTGGAGGCGCCCCTGTTGACTCCAGATCATTAAATAATATATTTATTGAGAGGAGGTGCCTTAACTGACTGGTTGAACTGATTGTAACCACTAGTTAGCAATTAGGTGCATTAATATCACTCAGATCACCCCAGAGTGCTCCAGTTAGCCTCCTTGACTGTAGGAGAAGGCTAAGTTAGCCTCCTTGACTGTAGGTAGGGGTGGGTGTGACTGGATGATGTCAATTAATGCTTCACTGATGTCAATTAATGTCAATTATACTTAGGATAGTGGTTTAACTAGGCCAATTTGACCAAAAAGAGTGTGTATGGTGGTAAATGTCTCCAACATGGTCCATGCCTATATGTGATATGCACCATCAAGGAAACCTGCTCAGCGTGATAATACTGACTTTGGGTCTCATTTTGAGGTTGCAAAGTGTAGTTCTCGACAAAATCAACAACTGAAAGTATAGTACCATGGGGAAATGTATCTCTGCATATTCTAAACTTCTCATCCTGCTGTCATGCCAAGTGGACATGCTGAACATATTGATGTGAATTTTCAATAAATTCCTTGATGAAGTCACTAACTTGTACCTGTTGACACAAAATGATCTCAATATCAGTTTTTTTTGTAAGGAATGAAATGTAACTGTTCAAACACAAATTTATAGATAAATGCATGTACCTGAGATGTCACCAATTGTATTTTTTTGCATTCTTCCCCTGGGACTATTTCATAGCTGATATACTTGAAACTTTTCATGTCTGTAACCATATTCCCAAATTCATTGTCTCCACTCTTGTGCATACATTGGCTCAATAATGCCATTCTAGCACAGTTGGAGCAAGTTCCATCCAAACAAGATTCTACATAGTATGTTTTCCCCTCAGGCATAGTGCACATGATACTGTGAATGAATTCTATTGATGAAGTCGGTGGTATTGTCAAGGAGCAATCATGCACATGGTTAGTTTGCAACAAACAACGAATGTACAAAAATGTTTCATAGTAATATTCATATTCTACATGATATCTAGAACAACAAGTGTTATGAAGAGTATTTATTCTAACATACCAGGGCTTACATTTCTCAAAAGATATTTGCCCCAAATTCAATTGTCTATGTTCATTCCTAAATTTTTGGTATAGTTTTGTCTGTGTTATATCAAGAAGATGCTTAATATGTGGTTCATGGTCCTTTGAACCCCTACTCAGTTTTAGTGCATCCTTCCGGTTTGAAGAAGGCCTTGTGTGATCATGCCAAAAACTCTGCACTAGTCCCTTTACTGCATCAACTAGCTTCATGTCACGACATGGCAACCGACCAATAAATGCCCAAAAATATGTCTTAGTGGTTGTGTCAAGATTTTCTCTTCTAATAGAATACCTACGGAGGGTTTTTACATTCAAATTAACTAGTTTAGATGCAGGCTTGAGAAAACAAAGGACCCTGGTGTTCTTATTTACAATTGCTTGTGACAACACACGACGAGCCGCATTGTGGTCCTTTGAACGTGTGTTCTTACCAATTTTACCAAAGGCATCTACTAAGATTTTAACTATATGAGAGCTTGGTTTAGAAGTCTTTATCATCTTTATCCATAATGATTTCCTAACAATATTCATGCCCCTAGATTTTAACAATGATGAAAATAATATATATTTATCTCCATCACATTTAGAAACAAAATATTTATTTAGTATCTGTTGAGTTTGGTAAGCAATACTACATTTATATAGCGTACCTTCAATGGAATTGAGGAGTCCTTCATCAACTTGTATATGCTTCAGAGTTCTTCAACATGTGCTTTCTAATGGAGGTAAGGGGGTTGGAATTCTATCATCCAACGCATCAACAATACGCTCTGGTGTTTCAGTAGCAACTTGTTCTTCTTCGTTCTCTTCCTGGTAGTTGGATGGTGGAAGTCCAACATCTTCATCAATGGTCTGGATAATATTTTCTTCTTCAACAGTATGCTCCATGTCCAACGCCTCTTCAATAGTATGCTCCATGTCCAACGCCTCTTCATGAGCTTCGTCTTGAGATGGTAACTTATCACTTTGACTTGATGTGGGATTTGAAACATCTCCTAATGAGCACCTACATTTTTCTTCTTGAATACTTCCATGGGGTGTTTTTTCAACAACTATTGTGGAAATTGAAGGTCCCTCTAGTGAATGCTTCCTTTTTTCTTGTGCTGGATTAATAGGATGAACCATGGTATCCACTATAATTGGATTTAGATTAGTTTCCAAGGAAATCCTTCGATTCATCATGTCTATTATTTTATTTCCTTTCTCTTCTTCAATGACTTCTTGAGGTCTCTTCTTCCTTGCTGATTTTATTCCTCGGTTACGTACATTCCCCATCACCACAATGATCAATTCAATATAGTTTGTTTTTACTGCTCCTCAATTACAATCTTTCAAACCTTTAACTTGCTTTATAACTATTGATCCTTCAAGGTGCTTCAATCTTCCTTCTCAATTGTTCATATTTCCCATCAAAACAATGATCAATGAGAAAATTTACTTTTGGTTCTCTTGAATAATAAGCAAATGAAAGTTAAATCATAAATTGTTCCTCAAGCTAATTTTCTTGTACAATTGTGTATATCCACCATCACCATGAAATGATATTGAAGCTTGATATCTTATCCTGTGTGCTCCTCAACCATGAAAGATGTCCTCAATGTTGCACCCGCATAACAAAAAGAACGATGGAGAATGTGTATTGTGAGTATTTCCACCGGCGGGCTAGTGCTCTTGAAAAAAAATGCGCGATAATCGGATTATCGTAAAGACAGAGTAAAGTTGCTCTCAGACAAAAACAATCCACTATTTTTACAGTCATAAAACGCGCACGCGTTATATAAAGTAAAAACGTGTACACAATTTGTAGAAGTAAAATGTGCACGCGATAGTTTTAAGCACAATTAATAGGTTAGGTGCATGGCTAAGGCAACGAATAAAATCATAAGAAAACAAATGTTTTCTATGGTTAGAAACAAAGCAAATGTTTTTAGTGTTTCCTTATTTTCATGCATATAAATGTTTCTCTCTATACCCCCAATAATCCCTAGATACCCCTATCTCTTTATAAATATACCTCCCTCATTCTCTCTACATCCCTCCCTATATGTTTCTTTCTCTCTCTTACTCCATCTCTCCCTCTCTCACCGTGATGATGATGATGATGATGATGATGATGAACATGATGATGGTGATGATGATGATGATGAAGACAATGATGATGATACTGATGGTGATGAAGACGATGATGATTATGATGAATGCGACGATGATGATGATGATGATGACCATGATGATTTATTGATGATGATGATGATGATGACCATGATCATCTATTGATGATGATCATGATGATGATGATGATCATGGTGATGAAGGTGATGATGATGATGATGATAATGATGAAGAAGATCAACATGATGGTGATGAAGAAGAAGATGATGATTATGATGGTTATGATGGTGTTGATGATGATGATGATGGTCATGATGATGATGATGGTCATGATGATGATGAAGACGATGACGATGAACATGATGATGATGATGATAATGATGAACATGATGATGGTGATGATGATGAAGATGACGACGACGATGATGATGATGATGATGATGATCACAATGATGATTATCATGATGGTGATGACATTGATGATGATGATGAAGATGTTAATGACGACGACGACGACGATGATGATGATGATGATGATGAACATGATGATGTTGATGATGATGATGATGATGAAGACGATGATGAAGACGATGATGATGATATTGATGGTGATGAAGACGATGGTGATGATGATGATGAATATGACGACGATAATGATGATGAAGATGATGATGATGTCAACGACGACGACGACGATGATGATGATGATGACCATGATGATGAAGACGATGATGATCTGTTGATGATGATGATGATGATCATGGTGATGAAGACGACGACGATGAACATGATGATGATGATGATAATGATGAACATGATGATGGTGTTGATGATGATGAACATGATGATGATGGTGATGATGAATACGACGACGACGACGATGATGATCATTGATGATGATCACGATGATGATTATCATGATGGTGATGACATTGATGATGATGATGAAGATGTCAACGATGATGATGATGATGATGATGACTCATGATGATGATGATGAACATGACGATGATGATGAAGACGATGATGTTGATACTGATGGTGATGAAGACGATGATGATGATACTGATGGTGATGAAGACGATGATGATTATCATGATGGTGATGATGATGATGAGTATGACGACGACGATGATGATGAAGATGATGATGACGTCAACGATGATGATGACCATGATGATGAAGACGATGATGATTTGTTGATGATGACGATGATGATCATGATGATGATTATGATCGTGGTGATGAAGACGACGACGATGAACATGATGATGGTGATTATGATGGTGCTGCTGATGATGAACATGATGATGATGATGAAGACGACGATGATGATCATGATCATGATCACGATGATGATTATCATGATGGTGATGATGATGATGAATATGTCGACGATAATGACGATGAAGATGATGATGAACATGATGATGGTGATGATGAAGACGATGATGATGATACTGATGGTGATGAAGACGATGATGATGATCATGGTGATGAAGACGATGATGATGATGATGATAATGATGAACATGATGATGGTGATGATGATGAACATGATGATGGTGCCGATGATGATGAACATGATGATGATGATGATGATGAACATGATGATGATGATGATGATGATGATGATGATAATGATGATGATGATGATGATGAACATGATGATGGTGATGATGATGATGAACATGATGATGATGATGAAGACGATGATGATGATGATGATGATGATGATGATTATGATGATGTTTATGATGATTATGATGATTATTATGATTATGATGATGATGATGATGATGATTATGATTATGATGATTATGATGATTATGATGATGATTATGATTATGATGATTATGATGAGGGTCATGATGATGATGACGATGATGATTATGATGATGATGATGACGATGATGAAGGTCGTGATGGTGAAGACGATGATGATAATGATGATCATGATCACGATCACGATCACGGTGAACATGATCATGATCATGATCATGATCACAATGAACATCATGATGATGAAGACGGTGATTATGAACATCGTGATAATGAAGAATCCGATGATGATGATGATGATGATGATGATCATGATGATGAAGACGATGGTGATCAACATCATGATGATGATGATGATGATGAGGGTCATGATGGTGAAGACTATGATGGTGAAGACTATGATGATGAAGACACATGTGCCTTACTCACTATCTCTCTATGACTTACTCACTGTCCCTCCCTGCCTTTGTGCATGATGATCATGATGATGAAGACGATGATGATGAACATGATGATGATGATAATGATCATGATGATGAACATAATGATGATGATGATAATGATCATGATGATGACGATCATGATGATGAAGACGATGATGACCAGCATGATGATGATGAAGAAGAAGAAGATGATGATGATGATGATGATGATGATTATCATGATTATCATGATGATGAAGATGATGATGATCAACATGATGATGATGATGGTGATGATGATGATGAGGGTCATGATGACGATGATGATGAACATGCTGATGACAACGATGATGATGGTGATGAAGATGATGGTGATGATGATGATGAACACCATAATGGTGAATATGGTGATGATGAACGTCATGATAATGAGGATGATGATGATCATGATGATGAAGACGATGAAGATCAACATGATGATGATGATGATGATGATGATGACAATGCTGAAGATGGTGATGAAGATGATCAACATGATGAAGATGATGGTGATGATGGTGACACCATCCATCTCTCTCTCTCTCTCTCTACATGTGTGAACTTGCACTTTTCTCTCCTTTTGTATGTTCCCCTGTCACCCCTCACACACACACCTTCTATTGCTCCCTCAATATCTCTTTCCTTCACTCTATCTTCATCCATCCCTCACCCCCCCTCCTCCATAACTATCTTATTCTCTTTCACACTCTTTCCACATCATTCTCTCTCTCTCTCTCTCTTCTTCTATGTTTTCAACTTATCCTTTATCCTCAACCCCCTACTTCATTATGACCCCTATTATATGTTTTATTGCATCTCGTTCCCATCTCTTCAATTTCCCCCTCCTTCTCCTCTCTCCTCCAACAGATCGTATTCCTCCTCTAATACTCCATATCCACTTTTCCATTCACCAATCCTCTCTCTAATAAAACCATCACCCATTTCCTCCCCTCCACCGTATCCCCCTTTCTCCACTCAAATTTACAACATCTCGCTTGGACCTTGACCATTCCCAACCCCCTCTCAACTATTAACCATCCCCACTTGAACTTCCAACATCTTCCTAGGCCCTTGACCCTTCCCCACCCCCTCTAAACTATTATCCGTGCATTTGATATATTACACATAGTGCTAAATTTTTATCTCTACAACACGCGTTCGCGTCTTATAGTTACATAACGCGTTCGCGTTTAATAGTTATATAACGCGCACACATTTTATAGTTTTATAACGTGCTCGTGTTTTGTAGTTATATAACGCGCACACGTTTATAAATTATACAAGGCGGGAAATGTAATTTAAATTTAAACATGCCAATTCACTTGCTTGGATGTCACTAATAGCCCTATGTGTATGGTTTGGAATTTGCTTCGGTAGTACCAAACCTGTGCTATGGTACATGATAAACCATAGCTAATTGGGCAATATTTCCCCCATTTTCTGAAGAAGTCATTGTTTACACACTCGTTACATTATGCTACACACAGTCATTTTTGACGAAATCTTAAACATAAATAACATTTTTTCTGCAGATTCTAAATATGTAATTTTTATTAAAAAATATTATATTTTCCTATTTGTTTTCAATTTCTATTGTGTCCTAACTCCTTAACTCAAAATACATGTTGTTACTGTTATTCCCATAACCTTTTCAATTCGTAATCGTTTAAAAAAAAATTATATGGTGCACTAGAAGACACTGACATCTACATTCTATAAAAAACCCATTTCATGATTATTTCATTAAGACCTTCAAAGGCTACACCAATAAAAGACGTACCATTTTCGAGGAATGATCACTTAGATAATTAAAAAAAAAAATTACTAATTTTATTTTCGAAAAATAGCGCTGCACTAGTGTTATATGTTATCTACCTTCCTGCAAAGTTTTGTATCCCGAAATCATCATTTAGGACCTCAAAGGATGTACCCACCAAAACATATACCTTATCATTTGCCTAAAAAAAAGTGACTGTTAGAAAAAATGAAATTTGACATAAATATAAAAAATTTGAATACATAAACCTTATATATTTGGAAACGTGATTCAATTTCCTACATTTAATCATTTTTACTCAAAGCAAGATATTTTTTGTAAGTATCTAAAAAAAACAATTAAGTTGAGGGATTGCTGATTTTTCAATTTTCTATTGCATCTAACGTACCAAAAGTGACCCTCCTTAGCTTGCACTATCCTTGATAAATTTTATTATATTGAGTAAAAGAAAAAAATATTGTTTTTTCTTTACAGTTTTGGATTTAAAATTAATATTTGCTCTCCAAGACATAAGGCAGCAAGAAGATTGCATCTCCTATTTTCAGACTAAGATTACTTACAAAAATGGTTATCAATGTTGTCTTTTTGACGATATATTTTTATTTTTATTAAAGATCAAGGAAATAATTAACTAGTTTGAGCATGTGTGTCAAAGTGAGGCTAATAGAAATATAAAGCGAGTGTTAAAGTGAGTCCATAGAAAGATAAAGAGAGATTGGTTACAAAGACAAATTGACGGTAATTTGCTACAAAGACAAATGGACCATGTTGTTTTCGTTGATATAAATTGATGTTGCATGTGTCATGAATTTGGTTGTAGACATGATTTTGTAGAGAGCATGAAAACAAATACTAATATCAATAGGTATCTATATTACTTGTTAATATATATTTTTTAGTAATTTCTGTAATTATATTCATTGATTATAATAAATATATTGGAAGAGTCTAACGTTGTGATGAATTTTCCCAACTGACAATCATTGTGTTGTCTCCTTCAGCAACCCACCAGTCCCCTTCATCAACGGCCTTTGTTCTCCCTTCATCATCATCTTAGTCCCTCTCCCACATCCCTCCCCATGCAATTATTTCATGCTCGCCTACTCCCTTCATCTCGGTTTCTCGTGCGTGCCAATATTCCAAAGAGGGAAAGTGCTTTGTTCGCATTGTCAACCCCATAACCATTACAGGGAGTGCCCTCTTCCCACCTCCTCGACAATGATTATAGGGTGTTACTGTTAGGATTATTAATCCTCCCTTGTCCAAATTTGGTCATATGTCTAAATCGGGAGTCATGTCTAAATTGGGAGTCCATCCAGTCTATTTATAGTCATTAGCACCATTGGTTAAACTTGACCTAATTGGGGCATATGTTTCAGTTACCAAAGTGTGGGGAACACTAATTGAGGCTCACTGCCACTTATTGCACTTGATTGCATAAGTTTAGGAGTCTCCTAGATCAATCCCTACAATTTAGGAAGCAACTAGGAGTGCCGAAACCAACCAAGGTCAGTTCACTTCAGTTAATGACTAGTCAAGCCAAGTTAGGAGTCAGTTACATTCAGTTCTAGCTCTCTACATTCAGTTAAATAATGGTTTAATTAATTGTGCACATGTGGGGTGTTTTTTCTCACCTACCACAGTCAGTTAACCATTATTTAATACTAAATGTAACACTTGGTTGTGTTTTAGAACTCCGGTTATGATTTAGACAAGGACAGTTAACTACTGGGTCCTCCAATAGTGATTTAGACAATGTCTTGGTTACCTACAGTCAAGTAGAGTCATCAATTCGAACTTCCTCATATGGATTCGAATTGCTTGTGGCTATTAAAGCCATTTTACATTATTGTAATTATCATCCAGATTACTTTTTTTATTAATGAAAGCATTCACAGCTGCAAGCATTTTGCACTGTTTCATTCTTCAATGGCTGAGTAAATTGTGAGATATTCTTTGTGAGATGTGTGTTTGTCTACAGATCTATATGCTCAAATTGAACATGGTATCAAAGCCTCGATGAACAAGGCACTTCTCCTCCTCGGATCTCCTACAGGATCATTTTTTTTGTTTTGCAGGTACAACTTCGAAATGAATTCATCAATTCCTCTTCTCACCCGATCCTCAGACTATTCTGAATGGAAGTTGAAGATGATTATATGTCTAAGAAGACAAAAACTCTTTTCAGTATCTGATGGATATGGTAGACATAATTTTGAGAGTGATAATGACTGGCTAAAAGCAAAGGATAAATCTTTTGAAATAATGGAACTGGCTCTTTCTCCTAGCATGCGCTACCACAGTAGATCTATTAAAGATCCACAGGAACTCTGGGCAAGATTGGACAGAACCTTTGGAAGCACATGGAGCACACCCAGCACCATAAGCATCCTTAATCCAAAAAGCTCGGCCTCCACTCTCTCTGATGAAGTTGTTCAAGATGAAGAAGAAGTAGAAGCTTCTACACAGTCAATTCGAATTGAAGACAGTTTCCATGCGGTGACTCCTTCTCCTGATGCTCCGGAAGTTCATGAGATCTCTGATATCTCATCTTCTCATATTTCTGAAACAGAAGAAGACATTCGAATCTCTGATATTGAAGAAAAAATCTGCTTCACTTCCATGCAAACATTCACCGAAGCTATATCAGACTATGGAGCTCCAGCATTTGCTCTCAACAGTCCCAGTGCTTCTCTACCATTGATCACATGCTCATCTTCTCACAGAACTAGTAAAGAGGAAGATTTTCTGCATCCGCCTAGACACCTGCTCCTAACACTTGGGGATGTTCTTACCACTCATGGTTTTCTGTTCATGGCTGCAACATATCAGTTTCTTGAGTGTTCTTCACATTCTCTAAATTCTCAAGAACCGTTACTCACTTTTCAGTTTACTTCAGTTGCTCTACATGGGTCCAGTCTTCATCCGGCAGCTGTCTATATTTCTGATTTAGTTGAGCATATCATTCTTCTTCCAAAGAGGAAGATTCCTCCAGACATATGATGGAGAGGTTCACATGCCAGGCCCTAGGATACCTGTGCACAGAAGAACCAGATTGATCCTGATTCTACCTGCTTAATTAGAAGGGGGGTTTTTTTCCCATGTGGTTTTTCCCCAAGCACCTTATTTTTGAGCAGTTACTTTACTTTACTTGATGTAATGGGTGACCTATGGTCTTAGTTACCAGGGCCCACAGTTTGTCCAATTTAGCATTCAGGGGGGGTGTTAGGATTATTAATCCTCCCTTGTCCAAATTTGGTCATATGTCTAAATCAAGAGTCATGTCTAAATCGGGAGTCCATCCAGTCTATTTATAGTCATTAGCACCATTGGTTAAACTTGACCTAATTGGGGCATATGTTTCAGTTACCAAAGTGTAGGGAACACTAATTGAGGCTCACTGCCACTTATTGCACTTTATTGCATAAGTTTAGGAGTCTCCTAGATCAATACCTACAATTTAAGAAGCAACTGGGAGTGCCGAAACCAACCAAGGTCAGTTCACTTCAGTTAATGACTAGTCAAGCCAAGTTAGGAGTCAATTACATTCAGTTCTAGCTCTCTACATTCAATTAAATAATGGTTTAATTAATTGCACACATGTGGGGCGTTTTTCTAACCTACCACAGTCAGTTAACCATTATTTAATACTAAATGTAACACTTGGTTGTGTTTTAGAACTCCGGTTATGATTTAGACAAGGACAGTTAACTACTGGGTCCTCCAATAGTGATTTAGACAATGTCTTGGTTACCTACAGTCAAGTAGAGTCATCAATTCGAACTTCCTCATGTGGATTCGAATTGCTTGTGGCTATTAAAGCCATTTTACATTATTGTAATTATCATCTAGATTACTTTTTTGATTAATGAAAGCATTCACAGCTGCGAGCCTTTTGCACTGTTTCATTCTTCAATGGCTGAGTAAATTGTGAGATCTTCTTTGTGAGATGTGTGTTTGTCTACAGATCTATATGCTCAAATTTAACAGTTCCCTCGAGCAAGGTGTGCGATGATTGTTCGAGCAGTGTGTGCGATGATTGTTTGAAGTGCTCCCTTCATCAAGCCCATAAATCATAACCAGTCCTCTTTCCATTCCTTCACATAATTGAATTTGCAAGGAAAGTTGCAGTTAATCATAGCCTGCTCTAACTCGACTGCTCCTTCTGGTAAGTTGGTCAATACCTGTGTTTATGCCCCTACTAATGTCTATTTGAGTGATGAAACCTTCTACACACACACACACACACACACACACACACGTGCACACACACACACACACACAAATGTTTTATGTTTGTGTTTATGCCCTTGCTTAAATCTATTTATGGTTATGTGTTTATGTCCCTGTTTATACTCCAATATTTGATCCTTCATATTAGACTTGAATCCATTTGTCATTGTATTGCATGGGAGCCATACCAGCAACAAGATATGGGTCATGTTGTTATTGTGCAATCTCCTTTGGTTGAGAAATGGAAACCCAATGATCCAGATGATGAGGGTGCTCTAATAAATTTGGTTATCTAAGCATATTGGATGGAACACATTTCAATCCTAGAAAATGTTTATTTCAAGTTTTTGGTGGTAAGAGTTGGTGTTGTTTCTAACAACTTTAATGAATTCTCTAGATCAAATAGCTCTTCATATCTTAAGGACCGACACACCATGAGATGATGATTATGGCTCGAGGCACCTTGGCTATTGCTAAACTAATATATGTTAAAATGAATATTAATGAGTTTTCTCAATTGTAAATACTTGCACTGTAATTTCATCTCCTACGGGGAGCTAGGATTGACCTTGTGCTAGGGTAGTAATGTTTCAACTTTTTGGTACATGTTTGAAGCAATATATGTACAATAAGGTCTCTATGATTGAGAGTTTTAGCAGCAGTTTCCAAAAATTTGCAGTAGGGTTTTCATTTTTCATATTGTGACTATTAGACAGTGTGAGGCTATATATGAACTCAAAAGAAAGTGTATCACTTTTTAGGTACTGTGTATGTGCACCACTTCATCATCAGAAGGAAATGAATTGGTGTATTGACTTCTTATGCCCTAATGAGACTCATTAGGTCCCATTCCTTCTTTGTATCCTAATGAAGTAGAGTTATTATATGATACCATATATCCAATGCTTTGTTTCGAGTGCCTCTTGGGAGATGAATTGATATTAGGTTCGGAGTCTAGAATGGATGTTCTGAGATGGTCTTGAAGTCAATTATTCCATCATCATTAAAGGCCTCACCTCATCATCGAAATGATTTTCATGTGGTGTATATGGCCTTGATCTTTGTGTGCTCTGCATAAATAGATGGCCTTCACCTTCAGGACTCTTACGAGGATGGATAGTCCCTATTTATATTAAAAAATAAAAGTTTCCTTGATAATTCAAAATAAGGGAATGCAGAAGCTATAGGTATGAATGTTATTTCTTGTGATTAGTGGCGTTACCATTTATTGTAGCAGGCATGTAACACCCTGGTTTTGACCCCATGGTATTAAATTGCATATGATGTAAATATTGTATTAAATCATGGTGTGGAGCTCAAGGCAAAGGCCCCACCATGGATTTAGTTTATGATGTTTCGGCGATTAAAATCGATTCCAGTGGTTTATGTGCTAGCCAGGAACAATGTGTTTTTGAGACATCATGTAAAATAAAAATTAATAAAAATATCACGGCTAGCTACGACTACAACGTTAAAGAGATGGGGGCATGATTTTACAAGGAATAGGGAGGGGGAATGATTCAACCTTGAGCCAATGGGGAAAATCCAAATGTCTAAGGTAAAACCCATAGAGTGGTCAACTACCCTTTTTGTCTTTTGTGTCCAATCAACTCTAAGTTGGTGGAGAAAGTTATTTCCTTGGGATGGGAAAGGTATGGAGGTCAAATTCGAATTTGGGAGGTCACCCATTTTTGGAAAGTGTGTTTTTGACTTGTGGGGCAAGTAAAAGATTGGGAAGACATGCCCAAGCCATTATGCACCCATGCCTTTCATTTCCCTTACCCATTCCCCTTCACGTGGAGGCTCTCTCACGCAGCAGGAAGAGGAGGGAGCTCTCTCCCTCACGTTTGGAGGTCGTTTCTCCATTTCAGCATGCCCATCAATTGGTTTGGGATATTGCTGAGTGGATGTGTAGCAAGGATGGATGATTTGGAGGTTTCTAAGGGACGCTTTTGGTCCTCTTCACGCAACAAGAGCTTGCTGAGTAATTACTTCCACGTTTTTCTATTGTTTTTCTATTTTTGCATACCTGGATTTTCATTTGTGGAGTTGTGCAGCAAATGGGCAAAGGAGACCCACGATTTGGGCATGGATGGGGGTCATTTTAGCCTCTATGTTGCCCATAAACGTTTGGGAGATCAGATTTTTACTCAGAGCGTGTTTTTCCCCAATTTTACCAATTTGTTCTTGGTTGCAAACCCGTTTTTGGGTTTGCTGTGTGTTTTCCCTCATATGGGCAGCGATTTTCTTCAATTTCCCTAGGATGGGAATTCATTTTTGTAAAGATCAATGGGTGGGTTCCCTTCCCCACGATTTGGATGCATTTCCCCATTATTCCAAGCTGGAAATCATTTTTTGGTAATGCCCGATGAGTGGAAGAAGATACCCATGATTTCTTAGGTGTTGCTGAGTCTGTTTTGGCCACGTTAGGGCCAAAACGTCCTTGGAAATCGAAATTACTATCAGAGGGTTGTTTTACCCTTGTTTCCTTTTTCGTTTTGGTTCCTCATAATTTTCTATTCATATCCAACGGTTGTGTATGACTGTGTTTGATTAAATTGGTTGAATGTGTGTTTGATGCAAGCATGGCTTGGCTGGAAAAGTCCAAGGAACCCCTGTATTGTTGGCTAGTTTCCTTAGCAGACTGTAAAACCAAATTTCTTATTGGCTTGGTTGGGCAGTCTGTGAAACCCAACTATGTGTTGGCTTGACTGTGGATGTGTTGGTTCTGGGCTATGGGTGATCCTGTTATTTCCCTAGTGCCTTGTGGAATCATGCCCAGCTCAGGGGTGGCAGTGATGTTGAGAGATTGATGAGAATAATGGCCTATGGTTGGGTGGAACGTTGCAGCGACGTAGCTAGTTGCGGGCCAACTTTGTTTCCAGATAAGTATTCTTGGGTATTTAATCTCTTCAATGAATGGTTTATGAATTAGAATGAACATGATGAATGCATGAATGAAATAAATACGTTTGCTTCCGCTACAGATTGCATGATGCATCTGTGCATGTTTTTATATTAATGCATTTTGTTTTTATGCTTATGATCATGGGGCTAGATTCCCCTGTTTGACAGCAGCAACGTGTTGGTCGTGTCCTCTCCATCATCGGTATGAGGGGCGAGGACATGACAAGGCATCAATATTTGCTTGGTAGTATTGAACTCTCTTTTCCCATGGGTCATTAAAACTCTGTGAAAGTTTTAGTTTTCTTCAAGCTATGTTTATTTAGATAGGTGACAAAGTTCATGAATCATGTTTTTCAAACAGGTTACACATAGTTCATGAATCATGCTTTTTTAGCCATATAGTGAAATCATATCCAACTAATAGCAGGAATAGATATGTTTTCAATACATTCAATTTTCAATGAGAGTACCTACAGGTATGTGCTTTTCATGGTCTTTAATTTAATGGATACTACATTCACATTGAGGATGAAAACATCCAACAGTTTTTATTTGTCAATTGTTTCGTCTTCCCATCGAAGGGATGAATATTAGCTATTGAGGTTGTTTACTAGGATGGGAGCTTTGTTTTCTCAGAATGTGAATTATTTCCATTGCATAGGATATGGTATATGGAAATTGTGAATGCACATGGTTAGAATGTAATATTTCCATTGGTTTTTGTATGTGCATATCTCAATCTAGTGATGTGGTTTAGAAACTATTCTCCTGGAAGTTGTTAGGGGTGATTAAAGGCCAAATGATTCACAGTCAAAAGGATCAAATATTGGAGTATAAACAAGGGCATAAACACATAAGCATATATAGGGAGTGAAGTATAATATGAAGTTCTAAATAAGCCTACAATTCTCTTTCTCTATATCATAAACATTCTAGCGATACAAAATATTAATAAAATGGCATTGGACAACTTCCATGCTTAGAGGGTGGAAAAATATCCCACCTATATTTTACATTCAAACTTGTCATTCCCCCTTGTTCGTACAACCAAATTTTTAAAATTTGATTTTTATATAAGCAACATATTAATTTTTAATATGCATATCTCCAGTACTTCATACAAATTCTTTGATTCCATGTGACCCTAATCTGAAATGGTTGCCTCTGCGCCCAGAGAGTGTCGCATTGGTCTCACCTTAAAACACGTTCAAAATCTAACATTTTTTCTTCGGCTGCTCGATCTCATTATTAGTCTTTGGAGGTCCATATGACCAACACATGGAGATTCATTGGAAGAGAAAATATTAGAGGGAAATGCAAAAGAAGAAGCCATTACTGATATATAAATTTTATTCTGTGAAAAACAAAGTGAGCATTGGTCCTTTAAGACTCATGTAGTGGATAATCACTTGTAGAAACTCTGGATAACAAAACGGTAGACGATCGATCGCTAAAATGATCAGTAAAGAGAGGGGATTTGTAGAGGAAGAGAGATAAAAGTAAGAAGACTCTTAATGAAGGGAGGGTTTTAATTATATAGAGAAACAAAGCGGAAGAAGATGTGAAGAAAAAGAAAAGATCACTTGAATTGCTCTAAATAGTACAAAAAAAATTGGGGATGAACATAGATCTGATTGTTGTAAAGTCGTGTTTGATGCATCATAGCATGTGTAGAGCTTACTAGAATAATTGAAAAATTAAAGATCGATTGCTTTGTTGGTTTATTTCACTTGAAGAAAAAACATAACCATTTTTATGGACAACAATTTTGAGAGGATTTCCCATTGAAATCTGGTGAAATTAGTTGGTATATGAGATTTGGTAGGTGGTTCATGGCAACTTACGATTGCTTGTTACCTTTGATTGGAACACATTCAACGGAATTTTTTGCTTCCTTTTAAAACTTCAACATTATCCAATATGATAGTTTCAATCTATTGAGTTGATAAGGTCTTTGCACATTCTTCTTACATTGAATATGGCCTGATGCTTCAAGTCAACATTTGTGATGTTTGAATGGTAGGAAATATTTGTAGGTTCATTGATGAGGTATGTTGGAATTTAGTGTTATGTTCGGTGGATTGACCATTATCATGGTCTCCCGAACTCCAATTAATTTTGAAATAGATCTATCTTTGCAACAAGTTTGGAGTTGTCTATCTACATTTTACTTGTTTTGTTGTTTAGCCAAGACCTCAATTTTTAAAAATTACAAGAGGAATCTGCCTGCACGCCTACCATGACGTCTCATCTAAATTTTCATGTTGGCTTCACCTCAGTTTGGAAATGTTTGGTAAAATCATAGGCATATTCAAAATTAAATTTGTGTCTTATATAAAGTTCAAATTTTAAAAAGCTGGCTATACAAAGAAGGGGAATATGACATACATAGGATTGCCTGCATGGACATGATATGGCGACTCGGCGAGAGAACCCTATGCGAACTGATGTGATGCTGTCATAATTTGGAGCATGATGGGATGGACCAAACGAAGTTTAAACAAGCCATCGGAGGAAATCGAGGAATGTTGGAGGAGACCTGATGATTTTGTCGTCCAGGTCGAAATCGTCGCATTTCTAGACAACTCCTATAATAAATTGGAGTTGTTAGTCATGCAAATGATATCAATGTCTGTATTCATTATCATGGTGTCTTACAAATTTTGAAAAAGATTCCTACCATGAAAAGGTATTTGTGGCAAATACGTTATTGTATTCCAAGTTGAGTTTACATATGTTGTTCCAAATTAGGGCAGTGGACCATTACTTAGACATTTACTTCAACAACAAAATTTTTAGCTTTCAAAGATAAAGTGTCATTGCACAATACGATTCCATTTCA
>LPNX010883013.1:8561-34615 GCA_001517045.1 Pseudotsuga menziesii | reverse complement strand
TCTACACTTGGATTGAAAGCTTAGTGAAAATGTACGAAGTCTTGCATCTACACTTGGATTGAAAGCTTAGTGAAGATATCACATCTAGGTATCCCTTTGTTTGTTTATATACCTTTTAACTAATTGTTTTCTAGTTTTATTATAATACTTTATAAAGATTTTTTTTTGTGTGTGATTGTGGGAGGTTTTATAATGGGAAGGTGGGAGGAGATTAATGAGTTGGAAGTTGAATATCTAGAAGATATGGTAGAGTTTTCTGGTAAAGATTTGACATGAACATACAATGTGGGGGGACCAAGTTGCAATTTTTCCCTATTTTTGACTTCAAGATTTTATTAGAGGACAACAAATGAGAGAAACTACCCTTACTCAATTTGTTGTTCATATACTCAACAAACCCGAAACGTTGAGGAGATCACAAATATTCATTTGGACACATATTTGGAGTATGGTATGTGATTTTTTATAGTTACTCAATTGAATGTGTGAAACATGATTTAGATATTTTTTAATTTTATCATTAGATTTAATTGATAAAACAATGCATCTAGTGGGACCAATGGTTAAGAGCATGTGTTTCCTCTTAGGAGGTCACATGTTCAAATTAAATCTAATCCTTGCAAAAACAAGCGACAAGATTTAAGTAAGGTGATTGCACACTTGAAGCCTCATAACATGGATCAATTATAGCCACAAAAAAGATCAAAATAATCCAACAGATATCAATCTTCTCAATAAAATAGGTTGATGATTGACGTTCATCATATTTACATAGGATATTTTGAAAGATTCTAAATTGTCTTTTTTTTAGTACTTGTTCCAACTATTTATCTACCAATTTTTTAAACTATTTATATTAATTCCCACATGGTTTTTCAAATACATGTACATACTTATGATATGAAAAAAAATGTCATTTTATTTGGTATTTAAATTATTTATTGAAAAAATTTCTTTAACATTTGTTCCAATTTGAAATGATGTATTGCTGAGTGGATGTGTAGCAAGGATGGATGATTTGGAGCTTTCTAAGGGACGCTTTTGGTCCTCCTCACACAGCAGGAGCTTGCTGAGTAATTAATTCCACGTTTTTCTATTGTTTTTCTATTTTTGCATACCTAGATTTTCATTTGTGGAGTTG
This sequence comes from Pseudotsuga menziesii, assembly GCA_001517045.1. Classification (NCBI taxonomy): domain Eukaryota; kingdom Viridiplantae; phylum Streptophyta; class Pinopsida; order Pinales; family Pinaceae; genus Pseudotsuga; species Pseudotsuga menziesii. The sequence goes on along the minus strand of LPNX010883013.1, from coordinate 33,474 downwards.
TGCAGCAAATGGGAAAAGGAGACCCACAATTTGGGCATGGATGGGGGTCATTTTAGCCTCTATGTTGCCCATAAACGTTTGGGAGATCGTATTTTTACTCAGAGGGTGTTTTTCCCCAATTTTACCAGTTTGTTCTTGGTTGCAAACCCGTTTTTGGGTTTGCTGTGTGTTTTCCCTCATATGGGCAACAATTTTCTTCAATTTCCCCAGGATGGGAATGCATTTTTGTAAAGATCAATGGGTGGGTTCCCTTCCCCATGATTTGGATGCATTTCCCCATTATTCCAAGCTGGAAATCATTTTTTGGTAATGCCCGATGAGTGGAAGAAGAGACCCATGATTTCTTAGGTGTTGTTGAGTCTGTTTTGGCCACGTTAGGGCCAAAACGTCCTTGGAAATCGAAATTACTATCAGAGGGTTGTTTTACCCTTGTTTCCTTTTTCGTTTTGGTTCCTCGGAATGTTCTGTTCATATCCAACGGTTGTGTATGACTGTGTTTGATTAAATGGGTTGAATGTGTGTTTGATGCAAGCATGGCTTGGCTAGAAAAGTCCAAGGAACCTCTGTATTGTTGGCTAGTTTTCTTAGCAGACTGTAAAACCAAATTTCTTATTGGCTTGGTTGGGCAATCTGTGAAACCCAACTATGTGTTGGCTTGACTGTGGATGTGTTGGTTCTGGGCTATGGGTGAGCCTGTTATTTCCCTAGTGCCTTGTGGAATCATGCCCAGCTTGAAGGTGGCAATGATGTTGAGAGATTGATGAGCATAATGGCCGATGGTTGGGTGGAACATTGCAGCGACGTAGCTAGTTGCGGGCCAACTTTGTTTCCAGATAAGTATTCTTGGGTATTTAATCTCTTCAATGAATGGTTTATGAATTAGAATGAACATGATGAATGCATGAATGAAATAAATACGTTTGCTTCCGCTACAGATTGCATGATGCATCTGTGCATGTTTTTATGCTTATGATCATGGGGCTAGATTCCCCAGTTAGACAGCAACAGCATGTTGGTCGCGTCCTCTCCATCGCCGATATGAGGGGCAAGGACGTGACAAGGCATCAATCTTTGCTTGGTAGTATTTAACTCTCTTTTCCCATGGGTCATTACAACCCTGTGAAAGTTTTAGTTTTCTTCAATCTATGTTTATTTAGACAGGTGACAAAGTTCATCAATCATGTTTTTCAAACAGGTTACACATAGTTCATGAATCATGCTTTTTTAGCCATATAGTGAAATCATATCCAACTAATAGCAGGAATAGATATGTTTTCAATACATTCAATTTTCAGTGAGAGTACCTACAGGTAGGTGCTTTTCATGGTCTATAATTTAATGGACACTACATTCACATTGAGGATGAAAACATCCAATAGTTTCTATTTATCAATTGTTTCGTCTTCCCATCGAAGGGATGAATATTAGTTACTGAGGTTGTTTACTAGGATGGGAGCTTTGTTTTCTCAGAATGTGAATTATTTCCATTGCATAGGATATGGTATATGGAAATTGTGAATGCACATGGGTAGAATGTAATCTTTCCATTGGTTTTTGTATGTGCATATCTCAATCTAGTGACGTGTTTTAGCAATTATTCTCCTGGAAGATGTTAGGCGTGATTAAAGGCCAAATGACTCACCGTCAAAAGGATCAAATATTGGAGTATAAATAGGGGCATAAAGACATAAGCATATATAGGGAGTAAAGTCTAATATGAAGTTCTAAATAAGCCTACAATTCTCTTTCTCTATATCATAAACATTCTAGCGATACAAAATATTAATAAAATGGCATTGGACAACTTCCATGCTTAGAGGGTGGAAAAATATCCCACCTATATTTTACATTCAAACTTGTCATTCCCCCTTGTTCGTACAACCAAATTTTTTAAATTTGATTTTTATATAAGCAACATATTAATTTTTAATATGCATATCTCCAGTACTTCATACAAATTCTTTGATTCCATGTGACCCTAATCTGAAATGGTTGCCTCTGCGCTCAGAGAGTGTCACATTGGTCTCACCTTAAAACACGTTCAAAATCTAACATTTTTGCTTTGGTTGCTCGATCTCATTGTTAGTCTTTGGAGGTCCATATGAACAACACATGGAGATTCATTAGAAGAGAAATAATTAGAGGGAAGTGCAAGAGAAGAATCCATTACCAATATATAAATTTTATTCCTGTGAAAAACAAAATGAGCATTGGTTCTTTAAGACTCATATAGTGGATAATCACTTGTAGAAAATATGGATAACAAAAGGGTAGATGATCGATCGCTAAAATGCTCATTAAAGAGAGGGGATTTGTAGAGGAAGAGAGATAAAAGTAAGAAGACTCTTAATGAAGGGAGGGTTTTAATTATATAGAGAAACAAAGCGGAAGAAGATGTGAAGAAAAAGAAAAGATAACTTGAATTGCTCTAAACAGTACAAAAAAATTGGGGATGAACATAGATCTGATTGTTGTAAAGTTGTGTTTGATGCATCATAGCATATGTAGAGCTGACTAGAATAATTGAAAAATTAAAGATCGATTGCTTTGTTGGTTTGCTTCACTTGAAGAAAAAACATAACCATTTTTATGGACAACGGTTTTGAGAGGATTTCCCATTGAAATCTGGTGAAATTAGTTGGTATATGAGATTTGGTAGGTGGGTCATGGAAACTTACGTTGCTTGTTACCTTTGATTGGAACACACTTGACGTACTTTTTTGCTTCCTTTTAAAACTTCAACATTATCCAATATGATAGTTTCAATATATTGAGTTGATAAGGTCTTTGCACATTCTCCTTACATCTGTGATGTTTGAATGGTAGGAAATATTTGTAGGTTCATCGATGAGGTATGTTGGAATTTAGTGTTATGTTCGGCGGATTGACCATTATCAAGGTCTCCCGAACTCCAATTAATTTTGAAACAGATCCATCTTTGCAACAAGTTTGGAGTTGTCTATCTTTGTAACACTTTGCAACAAGTTTGGAGTTGTCTATATTTGCAACACTTGACAATATTTAAGTAAGGTGATTGCACACTTGAAGCCTCATAACAGGGATCAATGATAGCCACAGAAAAGATCAAAATAATCCAACAGATATCAATCTTCTCAATAAAATAGGTTGATGATTGACGTTCATCATATTTACATAAGATATTTTGAAAGATTCTAAATTGTCTTTTTTTAATACTTGTTCCAACTATTTATCTACCAATTTTTTGAGCTAATTATATTAATTCCACATGGGTTTTCAAATACATGTATATACTTATGATATGAAAAAATGTCATTTTATTTGGTATTTAAATTATTTATTGAAAACATTTCTTTAACATTTGTTCCAATTGAATGATGCATGTTAGCCTTTGAAATTACATTTAGGTATGTGTATTCTTGTATCCAATAAAGTTGTAATAATTTCAAATGTTTTGTTATTTTATTATAAGTTATGAAACTAGCAAGATGTATTCTTAAATTTATTTGTATTAATGATTTTCATTACTTATTTCCAGAAATGAAAATATTTCTTATATATACTAAAAGGAAAAAAAACAGTGCTTTCCTCTACAGTGATGGATAATGGAGATGCTTCAAAAATTTTATTTGTTCTCGATGATATAAGGCAGCAACACAGCTTCCTTTTCTACTTCAAAAAAAACTCAACAAAGAAAATGGTGTTCAATGTTAATTATTTGATGATGTCCTCGAATTTTTATTAAAGATTAAGGAAATAGTTGATGATTTTCTACATGTTTGTCAAAGAGAGGTTTTACAAAAGTTTCAAAGTGAATGGTTACAATGACAAAGAGATATGGGATTTAAAGTAACCATTGATCTAAAATGGTGTTGCATGTGCCATACATCTGGACGCAAATTTAAAGAGCGAGAGAAATTAAGAAGATATAGGTATGTGTAAATTTATTTTGAATATTTTGTTTAATAAATTCTTTACCCATATTATATTCATTATAATATGTATTTTTAATAAGTGAGTTTTTATACTACATTGATTTCTTCATGCAGAGTTGCTAAACATACATGTTCTAAATTTCGTTGGGCTTTCGATGAGATCTGCCAATATGAACAATTTATTCTCTATATACATCGCAAAGTCTCTATGTTGATTGCATCTAAATGCAATCTTTTCAACTATACATTTCATTTTTTTTCCAGCATGAGGGCATCACCCCTTCAAATTGAACATATTTGTCAAACCCTTGGGGTTGATGTAAATTGGTGTTGCACATGCCATTGATGTGTTAGTTGATGTGACAATCGATTTTGATTTCTCATACTTTAAATAGGACGATGTTAAATTGATGTAAGGATCTTAAATTAATTATTTGTTTACTTTAAAATTGTCACAAAGGCACTATCAAGATCGTGTCAAGATCAAACATAACTTGCAATATTTGATTGGAATGCAATAATGCTCCTATGTGAAATTACATTCAACTCATTCAATTTATTACTTTCGTGTAACATCAAAATATGACACAATATCTACTTTGAAATTTATAATTTGTAGTTTCTATTGACAATAATAGGATTAACTAGATCGTAATATTTTTAGTGTGAATAGGTTAAACACCATCAAATGTGTTAGGTTCACATATTGAGCATTATCAAGTGAAAAAGCGGTTGATGTTGTATTTTATTTTGACATTTGTTTCAAATTGTTCAAATAAAACTCTCTATATACGTGGTTATGTGTATTTTTGTATCCATTAATGTAGTGGGAACTGAAAATGCCTTTTTATAGAGTATAGGAAGCTAGCATGCCTTTTTCAAAAGTTATTTTAATTTTTATTTTGTATATCAATATGTATTTTCTTAAGAGGTATTTTGGTCTTCTTTGAAACATGAATTTTTTTACTGAGACTATTCAATGTCAAAAACAAATATATTGAACAAAACAAAAATATAAGAGACAATTTGTTAGCAATCAAAGACAAGAAAACTAATAAAATAATGATCTTATCTAGCTCAAAACACTTGTAGCACTCAAACAATCACAAAACACTAGATTATTCTCATTAAATCTAATTAAGTGCAAAATGTCTGTATTATTATTTCAAGTTTCTTCAATGCACAAGAGCACTACATTGTGCATCTATTGCATATAATATAGATGTGTGGACCAGTTCAAACAAGAACAACATTTCTTGTTCAGTCTTATTTAAAGATTTTGAAAAAATTTGTAAAGAAAAAGGCGCGTTGAGCATTATTTTCAACAATGTGTCCCGTTGAGTGTTATTTAAAGGTTTTGAAAAAAATTGTGAAGCAAAAGGTACATGTTGTTCAAATCAACAATTTATCTCACAAAGTTGTGCAATGAATTAAATATTGAAGTGCCACACCTGTAGGACTCAAATCAAAGTGAAAAGGTTGAAGGGCATGTGTTAATAGGGTGAGCGAAAACTAGGGAAATTAAAGGTGGTTAAACATATATCCATATATGGCACACGTGTCTAATTTTTACTATGATGGTATAATGTGTTTTATGTTTATGATTGTAGGTGCTATTGAAATCGAGGCTTTATTACTATATGTTGCAAGAAATAGTGAGCACACAAATGTATGGAGGGATGACTATCAAAGGCATCGTGACGCCGAACAAAGACGTTGTTACTCATATGCATCTTGAGGTGGTCATAATTCATCTTCATACTAAAAAATAATGAAAAAATTTGAAAAGGATTGGCCTCCAGCTATTAGTTTAAAATATTTTAGGGATAGAGTAGCAAGGGCATGTAGAGATAATGATGAAAGGGTTACTACATATACATTGGACATTTTAAAGGGGCCAAAAGAGAATAAGGTGACACATTACAAGGGGATGTGGTACAAAGGTTGTCATTATCGTGTTCGAAAGGTAGATGAAAATTGGCAAACATTTGACTCTGGCATTGCTGCATATTTTACAATAGATTGTCAGGCACATGTTCGTGAGCTTAAATTTAGAGCTTTCAAGGTGGTGCTATTTAAAGCTAAGTGGTTTAGAAATATTGTGGTTGGAAATCATCCAACAACATATATGCATGAAAATGGATTTTGTATCATCAACCATAGTAGGTTTAAGAAAATAGATGAACCATATGTTTTCTCTGACCAATGTGAGCAAAATTTTTTATGTCGCCATCTTATAGAATGCTCAAAGTCATTTGTTATTGAGTATAATACTAGATCAATAAGAGCCTTTCAATATTTACATGAAGACCAACTTATCGTGGAGAAAATGTCATTTGATGATAGCTCAGATGATGAGGTTAATGGACAAGAAGACATAAATTGGATCTTACAATGTATTTTCAACTTATTTTGACAATTAATGAGAAATTTTATGAATAGTTGTACTTGAAAATTTGTCCATTAGTTTCAAATTAAGGTTGTTTTTTTAAAGTCTACTATAAGGAAAGGTTTATGAAACTCATTGAAGGTTCTTTTAACATCCTAAACTTGCAAAACATTTTTTTAGCTCGTCTTCTAAAGATAATCTAGTAGGTTCAAAATCTTGTACATTTTCATTTTTAGGATATTTATTTAGCATATAAGATCCAATTTTTCAGATTACATAATTAATATTTTTAAAGTACATAAATTAGGAAAACATTCTCATATTTAATTATGGTGAAATGTTTATTAATTGAAATATATAAATATAATAAAACCATTTCATGTTTTTTACGTCTGTTTTTTATTTAGGAAGAAGCCAAGGAATTTTTTTTCTATAAATGTATAAATGATGTAATTTCAAACTTACTAAGGCAATATAACATGATAAGAATGTTATATGTATTATCAGTATATTTATTCACAATGTTTTTCTTCTTACTATATGTAGAAAACTTAAAGATTGATGTTTTTTTTTATATAGAATTGAAGTGTTTGTTATAAACTTATTTTTTGTAAAGTCAAGTTAGATATTGAAGGATGTGTTAAAAAAATTTCATTTTCCAAAATAATGTTTTATGTTGAAAATATTGTCCAATTTTCGATTTGATTTAGTGTTACTAATTTTCTTATGGTTCTAATAAGTATTTTAATTCATTTGCATAATATTTATTTTATAATAATTATTACTCTAATACAATGAAGTGTATAAAACTAGCTCTGACTTTTAGTAAATGTTCTAGCATTGAATTAGGTCTCTTGCTTCAATATGCAAACAAAAAAACGAGCAATGTGTACTATTTGCACAAAGAGTGTAAATGATGTTATAAGAAACAAAAATTTTGGAGGCACAAATATTAATGAAATACCTTCGAAAGGAAGTAGTTTATCTAAAACACCATCATCACATCCAAATTTTATAGATGATGTAAACATACCAGTAGTAACTGATCCTTGTTATGATCCTTGTTATAATGTGTAGCCCACATTAGATACTGGATTTGAAATGAATAGGTTACAATTATATAAAGAGTGGTTGACTAGGGATAATGTAAACCCATTCATAAGAGATGCAATTCAAGCAGTATACAACAAAACTATCTTTGACAAAGATAATGCAACAAATACAGAAATAGTTGGTGATGATATGCCAAGATAAATAGTTATTTTTTCTAATTATTAATTTTAGGTTTGTAATTACATAAAATATGAACACAATAATGTAGTCTACCATATTGCTCAGGAGTAATATCATTGTTCTAGAAGAAGGCACTAATGTTGATGGAGTGCAAAATAAATCTCCTCTCTTATATGAACCAACTATAACATCTATTGGTGCATCTCTTGCACCTCCTTTGAAACATACAAATGGATATGTTAGAGGAGAGGTGAGAAATAGCATGCCATTTACAATCACTTTAAATGAAAAGGGAAAGTGTTAAATGATGAAGTGGGGAGAACATGGAGATACATACTTCATCGTGAAGCATTGAGATTATTTCATCCTACAATCACTATATATTTTCGTCATCATGGTTTAAAACATGGCTCTTATAAAAAATTTCATAGATTGCATGCTTAAAATATGTTGTATAAATTTATATGCTTGAGTTAATGGTTCATGTTTCATATTAAAAAATGTATATATTTTACTCATTGTTGCATTCTGTATGTTTCATGTACAACATTTCATGTTAATACTATGATACTAGAAACCTTAAAATATTTCATATAGATTATTAGATTTTTATATTTATTTTGCAGAAAAATCCAAGAAGGATGGGTTGGTATTTCATATGCATAAAGTTTCTACAATTGTAACTCCCAAGCAAATTATCCATAGTGTTACTGAATATATGAAAAATACTAGAAATGCTTTGAGAGGGGAATTACTTAGAAACAAAAATATAGTCAAACCACATTTCATAGGAGAAGTAGAGTGGAAAAAAATATTGGAGCAAGTGGTTATTAAAAAAAAGAAAAGGAAATGTGGAACCTTGGTTGGAAAGGACAAGTATGCACATACCATATAAGCCTCTAGGCTGACCATGCACCATCGTTTGGGGAAAGGTGGTATGTTGTCCGCAAAAGCAAAATTTGTAAGTTTACTACACTACTATGTTTCTTAAATAAACTTTATTTTTCTTATAATAATATTTTCTAACTTTTTTAATTATTGTTTTAAATTGTAGTTGCAAGTATTCAATACTAAAATGTGTGAATATCACCCATCAAAAGATTAAAGAATGATTTCATCCTATTGCTAGTTATTGGGTAATTTTTCACCTAGAAATTCTTTGTTCTAATTAAAGGTTCACGATATGAATCAAATATATGTAAATGAAACTTTTGTTAAATACAATTTGTAGGTATGTTGATCTTATCTTGTATGTTTCTTGGGAAATTGTTTCAGAGGATGAAAGAGAAGAAGAAAATGAATTTTGACTCATGCTTCAAGCTTATCATATGCTCACATGTTGAATCCACATGGCTTCAAAGGTTAGTTCATTTCAATTATTTTGACCATCAATAGCATACTTTAGTTATGAAATGTCATTAAATGCATAACATCTTTATGGTTTTCTACAATTAAGTTAAAGCTATTGTTTATGCTTTTTTCTCATTCATTTTTTGTATTTTTATTGTTTACAAAGAGAAGTCATCATGTATATATTTTTTTTTAGGATTTTGAACAATGCACACGATGGAAAGCTTTGTGCAAAAATTAAGGATCAACAATATTAATAGGCTTCAAATGAATTATTAGTTTTCTCTTTCATTTTTCTTTAAAAACAAATTTTAAAACATAGCCTTCCATTATAATATTATTATGGGAATCATTGTTTTATAATTATCAATTATAAATTTTATTGAAACAACATTATGATTTTTATTATGTTTATTTAATGTATTGACTTATTCATTTTTTAAATGATGGATTAAACCAATTAAAATATATTGAAGTGTTTTAATAAATATATTTTATCTTTATATATATATAAACAAAATATATAGCAGATATATTATATTTTTTCTTAAAAAACAAATTTCAAAAAATAATATTCCATAATTTATAATTTTTCTTTGAAAACAATTTTCAGAATATAGTGTTCCATTATATTAATTTTATGGGAATCATTGTTTTATAATAAATTATAAATTTTGTTGAAACAACATTATCATTTTTATTGTGTTGATTTAATGTATTGAGTTATATATATTTTTTAAATGATGGATTAAAACCAAAGAAACTATTAAAAAATGCTTTAATAAACATCTTTTAACCTTGTTAAAACACACACACATATATATTAATTATGTGTTTTTTTCATCATTTATTATTTAATGATGCTTTGCACCACTTGTTATTTTTGGTGTTTTGCATCATAAAATCGTAATCCATGTTGGATTGGATTTGGTGTTTAGCACCATAAAATCATAATCCAAGTATGATTGGTTTTGGTGGTTTGCACCATACACCATGTAATGCCACATATTCATATAGCACCAAAATCAGCTTTTTTATAAACACCGCTTTTGCACCATAAATCTAAATACCACATTGGTATCCCCACAATAACACCACTTTTGCGCCATTAATTGAAAATTGAGGATTTGCTAAATCCCTTACAAATATTGGTACTCACATCTAAAATTCCAATTTTTCTTTTAGTGTTGTATGCTTCTATTTTTTTAATATATATCATTTATTTATTTTATGATATAATCAACTAATTATATAAATTACTTCAACTTTTGTATTTATATAAACTACTTAATTTAAATATAGCAATGTAAACTACTTAATTCTAATGTAAATTACTTAATTATAATGTTTAGTTGAATGCTTCTTTATCTATCCATTTATAAAAAACTAACTAACATCTCATTCAAAATATATGTTTTTTACTTTCATATTTTTTTGGCTAAACTAAAATGATAAGAACTTAATTGATAAAAAAATATTTTAATTTCTATGATTCTCTATAAATATTATTAAGGTTTTTATTATGAGCTTTGAATTCATATAACTTTGGTATTAAATCAATCCATATATACCATTAACTTGTGACTTAGTAAGTGTTAAGACGTCTCGAAGCCTACCAGGGTGAGCCTTTATCCCAGGGGTCGTCTACCCTTCGAGCCTTGTCACAACATACTAATAAGTAACCCCTAGCTACCCCCGCCGGTTTTGAACATGTGACCTCCAGGAAAATAACACATTTTCTGAACCATTAAGCCCACTAAGGTGCTACTTTTTTGTTTTATCTTTTACCTAACTACGTCAAGCTTGCTTTAGGGTAGCCTTGATCATATATAACATATATAACTACACAGCCACCACGGTGGTAGCAAAAGTTAGGGTAGAGAAGAGCCTTTCTTCTCCTTATTAAATTCTAGATAAATAGTGGATAATAAAAAAAATTGATTTTTCAATTAGATAATAAAATAGTTTAAACAATATAAAATTTATTTTTATTTTAAATTTCAAAATTAACTAAGTTAGGATGGAAAATTTATTCTCATTTGAATACTAGTAATTTTAAATATTAAATGCTACGTTTATGAATGATGTAATAATTTAAGACTAAAAAATGTTAAAACTTATAATGGTTAAGAGGATCTTTTAAAATTTCAAACTTATCATTTATTTAATATTTAAAAAGTTTTTATTTTTTTTAAATTCAATGGATTTGATTTTTTTAATATTAAAAATAGTAATTACAATGACTAAATTTAATCGTAATATATCACTTTAAAAAAAAAAATTAATATGTTACAATTTTTTTTCCACATTTCAAATAATTCTCAATCTTTATTTTTGAAGTTTTAAATAATTTTCAACATTTATTTTCAAGTACACAATATATAATCAAAATATGTGAGCTCAATGAATACTTTATGGTATTTAAAATTGATTAAAAAGCTAATCCCATATATATATATATATATATCTCAACTTCATTTAAAAAATAAAATTAAAAATCTTACTTATCATGAAAACTAAAATCAAAAGCCAATGGCTACAAAGCTTTAGAAAACAGGATTTAGTAGCAAAGCTGCATATTCCCTGCCGTTAAGGATGAAAGAATTTTAAGGATTGAAATTATTTTTTGTTGTTGTTGGAGTTGCGATTATAGAATTGGAGACACAATACAAGAAATATTCATTTTAGTAGCAATTTGAAGGCCATTGAACAATAATGAAGCTTTAAAATAGCCCTTTTCAATATTTTTCACATGTTAAAGTGTTTTGCATGCATTACGACATCTTTTACAAGTTTGTCGAATGTTGCTTATTAAAAAACCTTGCCAACACAAAGAATCGTTATAACAAGAGAATTGTGAAATTAATTTTATTTATTATGTTTGTTTTCTTTCTTCCAAAAGAGTTTTAGCTATCTCCACAATGGTTTGCAGGATTTAATTATAACTACTTGCAACAATTTGTTTTTCTGTTCCTCTTAATCTTTTACGTTTGCAACTGATTATTCTTCTTTCACTTGTACATACATTGTTGTTGCTCTCACTTACAGATATGGCAAATGCACCATCATCATCAACATATAATTGAGAGCAGTTACCAAGTATGGAAAAATGGCCTCGGTGTCCTTTAAACAAATGCCCCATACTTGAAATAATTTGTGAATGCACCAGTATTGGGATTGATTGTTTGGGTTCTGGAGATTCAAAGCGCATACATATCATGCTGGAAATCATAGATTGAAGAAATATGGCCATAATGGATGTTGAGAGATCATTGGTACAATGAGAGAATTTATGTTACATAGCAGAAATTTCTTGCAAAGATTGAGATATGCATAAACACGATCAAACCCCTATAGTTACACTGCAAGGATAGTGGTGTCACTCTTACGAGAGAGAATGGCACTAAAACTACCAACTAAAATTTGTTTGTGTAACGTCCCCAACCCTCCGACCAACGAAGATGATGCTATCGTAATACTATCTACCTAAGAAACTAGCCCCATTAACATAAAATGAAAATTGCATTGAAGGAATAACATGCACAGATGCATAAATGTTCAACACACAGTGGAAGCAAATCCATTCCATTCATTCACATCTTCATTGTAATTCATTATCAAATGTAAATGCAAAGATTTAAACACAAGAATACTTATCTTATGAAGAAGCTTGTCCCGCAACCAGCTATGTCGCTGCAACGTTCCACCCAACCATAGGCCAGTGTGCTCCTTAATCTCTCAACAACGCTGCCACCCTCGAGCTGGGCATGATTTCCACAAGGAATAAGGGAACACTAGTAGGCTCACACATAGCCAAGGATACCACAAAATTCAGCCAAGCCAACACAGTTGGGTTTATCAGACTGCAAATGAGATGGATAGGTTGACTGCTAAGCTAGTGAGCTCCTCAACAAAGCTATGGACACCTGCACCAAATATAGCTTGGCTTCTAAACATCTACCCACCCAACACAAGGATGCATCCCCTTCTCTGCTACATAGTCCCTCGAGCTATGCCTTCCCTTCTAGTGTTATTCAGGGTGTGCAAAGAAGAAAACCAACCCCCTAGATCTGTCTGTGAGGTTCCTTCACACACTAGGTTGATCAAGCTGGTCAAGCCCCATTTCCACTCCCAATTCAACACAGACCAAAGCACAAATGCATACACTACAATTACACAATTTCTGGGTTGAGAGAAAATAGTTTGACAACCAAATGAATTTCTAAGGTGGATGAAAACAACCCCCTAACAGCAATTCATATCCCTGGGACGTTTTGTCCCTAACGTGTCCAAAAACGAATTCAATACACAATAATTACAGTGTTGGGCATGGACAAAAACATCCTGAAAGATAAAATCAGAAATGGTAAGTGGGTAAAACAGCCCTAGGAGCCGATGCAACAAAAATCTTGGGTAAGGAAACCCATCCATAGACCATTACAAAAACGAAATTCTCAGCCTGAGGAAAAGGAAGAAACGACTGGCCACATGAGGGAAAATATACACAACAAACCCAAAAATGAAATTTCACACACAGAAAAACTTCCAGCTATTTCACAGAGCCCCAACGTGGATGACGGATGATGAGAAAAATTCCCCAAGAGCTCCAAAATCATGAATGAGGAGCACAACTGACAAATCATGAAGGTAAGACAGCACCCAGGCTTCATTGCGTGAGGAAATGGAGGACGTGGATGTATGGCCAAATGGGCATGCATTTTGGGTGTTTTCTTGCCCCAAAAGTCAAAAACGTTTTCCCCAAATTCGAATTTCCTGCCCATACTCTTCCCATCCCCATGCAATAACTACTTCAACCAATTTCCGGTAGAATTAAATGATTGGGTGAATGAGACAAGAGAGGCAATTAACAGTTTGATGGGTTCTCCCATTGACATTTGGATTTTCCTCATTGGCCCCAAAGGTTAAATATTTCCCCCTCCTTATCCTCAGGAAATCATGCACCCATCACATTATTTGTTGCATTGACATAGCTGGTTGTGGGTTTTTCAATTAAATTGCATATTTACATGATGCCAAAATTATAATGTGTCGACTAGCACGAAATATAATCGACAACAATTTTAATCGCCAGAACATAAAACGTTAAATCGATGGTGGGGATTTTTCCTTTAGCTCCACACCATGATTAATTACAATATATACATCATATACATTTTTAATGCAAACGGGGTCAAAACCGGGGTGTTACAGTTTGTCCATAAATTGTAAATCACCCACCATAAACTTAAGTCTCTAAATCACCTTCATTGACCGAAATTTCCATCTAAAGAATAAATTAAAATATATTATTTTCATTTTTCTAATTTGAAGAATCAAATTTAAAAAATGCCAATTATACAACCCCACAAACACCAAAAATATATGATATTAACCATCTGAAATATACCATCAAATTTTGAAAGAGAACAGTGAACGATCTAAGTGATTGAGGGATTGTTGATTTTTCAGTTTTCTATTGCATCTAACGGGCCAAAAGTGACCCTCATTAGCTTGCAATGTCCCTCATAAATTTTATTATATAGACTAAAAGCAAAAAATATTGTTTTTTCTTTACAGTTTTGGATTTAAAATTTATATTTGCTCTCCAAGACATAAGGCAACAAGAAGATTGCATCTCCTATTTTCAGACTAAGATTACTTACAAAAATGGTTATCAATGTTGTCTTTTTGACGATATATTTTTATTTTTATTAAAGATTAAGGAAATAATTAGCCAGTTTGAGCATGTGTCTCAAAGTGAGGCTAATAGAAATATAAAGAGAGTGTTAAAGTGAGTCCATAGAAAGATAAAGAGATATTGGTTACAAAGACAAATTGACAATGATGTGTTACAAAGACAAATGGACCATTTTGTTTTCGTTGATGTGAATTGATGTTGCATGTGTCATGAATTTGGTTGTAGACATGATTTTGTACAGAGCATGACAGCAAATACTAATATCAATAGGTATGTGTATTACTTGTTAATATATTTTTTTAGTAATTTCTTTAATTATATTCATTGATTATAATAAATATATTGGAATAAATATATTGGAATAGTCTAACGGTGTGATGAATTTTTCCAACCAACAATCGTTGTGTCGTCTCCTTCGGAAACCCACCAGTCCCCTTCGTCAACAACCTTTGTTCTCCCTTTGTCGTCATCTTAGTCCCTCTCCCACGTCCCTCCCCATGCAATTATTTCATGCTCGCCTACTCCCTTCATCCACCCTTCATCTTGGTTTCTCGTGTGTGCCAATATTCCAAAGAGGGAAAGTGCTTTGTTCGCATTGTAAGTGTGTATTGAATACTGTATCTGATGAGATTGCAGACCTGAAATACTTGTTTATTGTATACACCAGGAGAAGTTTGTAATTCTCTATATGTATTTTCTTCATTAAAATCCCATGTACAAGCAACGATCAGACCATGAGCTGCAACTTGTCATATTCTAGAGATAATAAGGAAAACGGAGAGTCTTGTGTATTTTCTCAACAAGAAACTTGAATCTAAATATGTTCTGCTCAAAGACCTGACAAAAAATTTGCAGGTGCCATAAAGTGGAAAATCAAAGTGGGTGCATGGAAATGAAAATAGAAAACTGCCATTACCACCAATTCAGAACCACCGTCTATAGCCTTTAACTTCATTGTCCAATTGTCTTTGCATAATGTTTGGATTGAAGCTTGACAAGAATTTGGGCAGCTTTCTCATGTGGCAATTATATTCTGAATTTCCAATTCCCCACTAACTTGTACCTTATTTAACTGTCCTCTAGTTGGCATGCTCGGGAGGTTTTCATTTTCTGGGTATCTTTCATTGATGATAATTTCACTCTGAACTTCCAATTTTCCCCTAACTTGAACCTTATTGATTTGTCCACTAACTGGCATAAAGAAGAGGGCCTTTGGGTATTTCTGGTAGCTTTCATCAATTTCATAGTTTTCATCAATTTAATTCTAAACTTCCAACACACCACTAACTTGAACCCTTGACAAACTAATCCACTGAAGTGAAGAACCCATTTCGGAATGCAGATCTACTGATTTGATAGTAATCTGATTGTGCTCTTCAACAGAGCGTGATAGCTCTTCAATTTAAAAGACAGTAGTGCAAGTTTAGAATTCAATCCCAATCAGAAAAATATTATAAAAATTCAAAAAATACATGAAGAGATTTCCAGGTTTTACCATCAACATGCTAATGTTGTTACAATTAAATTATGTGAATCCCATTGGAAAATTATATACAAATGCACATTCCCAAAAGAGATGGGTTTTGCTTTGTATAGAGACCTAATTCCATCCATTGAGCCCCATCCATGTGGCCTGATCTAGAGGATTGCCAAGGTGGAACTCCCTTTCTCATTCGAATGGGAATACTACCAAGCATGATACAAGAGGGTAACACTTCTGGGAGAAACAACCAAGAAATGGTTTCCGACAGAAAATGTCATCCAAACTAGACACCATTCCACCTTGTATAGAAAGGAGAAGGTAGAGAGCATGCCAGATAGCTCAGTCCCACACATGATCCTGTGAACCAACATAGACTACTGTCTTTGGCTCAGTGAATACTTTCCTAGTGCATCAAATGACAAACATGGACTTGGATACTGATTTCAACTATTAATTTATTGTATGCTAGACAGAAGACTCTATCCCATTTGGATTTTATAAATTTACAATCAACATGGGATAGTCAATTGTGTCATTTGAAACTTGACACTATACATAATATCATATATCTGTTTTGGTGCTCAGACTCTAAGTTTTGAAGTTTGATTGTAGTGTCTAAATCCAATGCACATTTTACATTATGAAATAAATCATAGATGCTCTTGCTTTGACAAGATAACTGGCCCATAAAGGGTGATACTATGCACATGCCTCAAGGGGATTGAAACCCTAGTAGGCAGCTTGAAATGCCCCCACCCTCAGCATTGGACCACAATCTCGTTGGAAAATATCATAATTTATTTTTATTGTCATTTGTCTTTTTTTTTTTCTAATTTTGGGTGCCTTGAGAAAAGTCAAATGACCTGAACTCGAAAATGACTTGGCAAACCCAAAGTGAAGAGTCAATTGGTGACTCAGTAAAACTCAGAAATATCTCAGCTTAGTAAAAAATAGGGAACATAAACTCAATAAATCTCACCAAACTTTCACTAAAAGCGAGTTTGACTGATTTTGATCAGGAGTATTGACTCAGCTAGCCAGCTCTGAGATCAAAGTCAACTCGGGTTTACTCACAGACTATAAAAAGTCTTGTTTCTATGACCAAGGGATAATGAGTCATGACTACGACCTAAGGGCCCTAGGTTGACTCATTTTTATTGATTTGTCTCAGATGTCCTGCTTCTGGTAACATAGCTCCCAATTATTGGACCAGACTAGCCTACTCAGGATGACTTTGATTGAATTCTTTGGTGGACAAAGATTGCTATACGATCTAAAATATTGATTGAATTCTTTGGTGGACAAAGATTGCTATACGATCTAAAAGACAAAACCATGTGTTAATAGTACTATCCCAACCATAAATGTGAAAAACTTAAAGACCTGGAATGAATTTATGCATCTATAAAATAGAACATCAAATTATGTACAACACATAGGAAATCTATGTACTGATCAGCTAATAAGGAAAACTAGAAGTAAGGAATATTAAAGACTCAACTTATGAGGTTCATAAAATCAGAGCTGCATGTCAAAGTCGGGTTTCGATGAGTCTGTGCAAATTTATAAAACTTTTTTGACTTGGTGAAGCTCGGGGATGAAGCATAACCCCATGCTTTCACAAAAATTTAGGAGGTTCATACTCACAACACCACCACATATCTGCAACCAAAGGATCAAAAAGTTCAAAACAGAGTTCAAGAGAAAAATAATTCTGTTTTATTACAATGAATTATACATGTACATATACATCAATGGATCAATTTCCAGATCCTACAATCAAGCTGCAGTTCCTAAAAAGGATAGGAAACAACCATTTACAGGATAGGAAAGAATCATAGAGATAATAGGAAAGAATGGGTAAGAATAGGAAAGAATCAGTCCATATCGCAACACTCCCCCTCAAGTTGGTGCATAGATGTCACACATGCCCAACTTGCCCAAAAACTTTGAGAACACTCGACTTGAAACTGCTTTGGTGAGAATATCGGCCAACTGATCCTCTAATCGAATCTTAGGCAACTCCACGATCTCCTGATCCAACTTCTCCTTAATGAAGAATCTATCTACCTCCACATGTTTTGTTTGATCATCTTGAACGAGATTATGAGCAATATCACATGCTGCTTTATTATCACAATACAGTCGAATTGGTTGCCTAGGCAGATAGCCCAAATCTTTGAGGAGAATTCTTAGCCACAATGCTTCACATACTCCAAGTGCCATACCTCTAAATTCAGCCTCTGCACTTGATCGGGCAACAACATTCTGTTTTTTGCTTCTCCACATAACAAGGTTACCTCCTACAAAGGTGAAATAACCTGAAGTAGAACGCTTGTCATCGACTGCTCCAGCCCAGTCAACATCATTATATGCATCCACGCTTTGATAATCTTCATTTTTAGTGAGTAAAATTCCTTTTCCAGGAGCAGATTTCAGATATCTCAGGATTGCACATAACTGCATTCATGTGTTGCCCACCATGATTATGCATAAACTGGCTAACAATACTCAAGGCATAGGCAAGGTCCGGCCTTGTGTGTGCTAAGTACATCAATATTCCTACAAGTCTCTGGTATCTCCCCTTATCAACTGGTACCTGATCAGACCCAACACATAACTTTAATCCTTCTTCCACTGGTGTATCAACGAGTTGACATGCCGACATGCCAGTTTCCTGTAACAAGTCTAAGGCATATTTTCTTTGAGATAGAAAAATCCCCTTATCAAATCAAGACACTTCGATCCCAAGAAAATATTTCAAGGGGCTGAGGTATTTCATTTCAAATTCTCTGGACAAGTAATCCTGTAGAGCCTCCCTTTCTTCAAGATCATTTCCTGTAGCCACCATGTCATCCACATATACAATAAGTGAAGTTATCTTACCCTGTTGTTTCTTCAAGAATAAAGTGTGGTCTGAGTTGGTCTGACAGTAACCAAAGGCTTTCATAGACTTTGTGAACCTTCCAAACCATGCTCTCGGAGACTGTTTCAACCCATACAATGACTTCTTTAATTTGCACACCTTTTGACTATGCATTTCTGGTATCATGCATCCTGGTGGGAGTTCCATGTAAAATTCTTCGGACAACTCGCCATGTAGAAAGGCGTTCTTCACATCAAACTGTTGTAATGGCCAACCCAAGTCCACAGCAAGAGACAACAAGACTCGTACTGTATTGATTTTAGCTATAGGTGCAAATGTCTCTGTATAATCGATCCCATAGGTTTGGGTCTATCCTTTTGCCACCAGTCTCGCCTTAAAGCATTCAATTGCACCATCTGCTTTGTAGTTCACAGTGTAAACCCACCGACATCCGACTGGTTTCTTTCCTGGTGAACGGTCAACAAGTTCCCAGGTTTTATTCTCCTGCAAAGATTTCAACTCCTCATTCATAGCGGATTTCCACCTTGGTTCAGCTAAGGCTTCCTGCACATTGTTAGGAATAGATATAGTAGATAACTGATTTACAGATGACTGATTTGATTCTGACAAATGATGGTTAGACACATAATGACTCATGGGGTATTTTACGTTACTGGAAAGCTCGGGTTCATATGTGGGTTTAGGAATACATCTGGTGTGACATTGTGGTAGTTGTCTTCTAAATGGTTTAAGAGCATCCTTAGCAAGCGATTGGTTTGGTGTATTAGCTTCCTGTGGTGTGAGAGACTCGGACATGGGTGGAGACACAACTTCAGTTTCTGGGTGTTCATCACTACTTTGATCCAAATTCAAACCACCCACATCCAATTCACCCACTTCTTGATTTAGCACATCAGAGAGTTCCCCTACTTCCGGGATGTGAACAACCACATCTTCAAAGATGTGATCATCATAGTCTAGAGTCTGAATTTCTTTCTGGTACTCGCCCTGAAGTTCAGGCTCAATGGAAAAATACATCGAGTCTTCATGAAAAGTTACATCCAATGTAATAAACATTCCTTGGGTTGGAGGATGATAGCATCAGTACCCCTTTTGACAAACAACATATCCAAGAAAGACACATCGTAGCGCTCGAGGATACAACTTGTTGTGTTGATGCTTATGGAGGTGTACAAAAGCTACACAACCAAAGATGTGAGGATATAAATTTGAGACGACTGGAGCAACAATCGCTTCAGCGAGAGCCTGAGATGGTGTCTGGAAATTAATAGTGCTGGAGGGTACCCGGTTGATCAATTATGCTACAGAGGTAAGTGCTTCTCCCCAATAGGATAATGGCATATGGGATTCTATCAATGAAGCACGAACAACCTCCAACAAGTGGCAATTTTTTCTCTCAGCCACCCCCATTCTGCTGAGGTGTATTAGGACAAGTAGTTTGATGAATAGTTCCTTGTGCTTTCAGATACTGCTGAAGTTTAGAACTCAAATATTCTCCTCCATTGTCACTACGGAGAACCTGAACATGTGCATTGTACTGAGTACGAACCATTTTATAAAAAATTTGAAATAACAAATTCACTTCACTTTTATACTTCATCAAGCACACCCAAGTCATCCTGGTACAGTCGTCAATAAAAGTAACAAACCAACGTGATCCACCAAAGGTAGTAACTTTGGACGGACCCCAAACATCAAAATGTATGACCATAAAAGGAACTGGACTTTTATTCAAACTTAATGGAAACGAAGCACGATGGATTTTTGCAAGTTCACAAACATCACAGCGGAAACTAGAAACATCAAATTTTACAAATAAACTAGGAAATAATTTCTTCAGGTAACCAAAGGAGGCATGCCCCAAATGTTGATGCCATAACCATATTTCAGATTTCTTCTTCTCCCCCTCAGAGCCATCCATCGTTAAATCTTGACGTAACTTGTCCGAACTCTTTGACACTAAGTCCAAGTAATACAGCTTTCTTCTCCTAACACCACAACCAATCATTTGCCTCGTTCGGATGTCCTTAAACACACAAAAATCAGGCCAAAAAATTACAATACAAAGTAAGGTAGTGGTGACTTGGGAAACTGACAACAGATTATAATCCAAAGATGGAACAACTAAAACAGAATCTAGATTTAAAGTATCTATGAGCGGTAAAGACCCTTTTCCAATAATTGGGGCCGAAGAGCCATTGGCAGTGGAAACAAATTTTTGTGTGGATGGTTTAAGAGGTGAGACCTGTCTAGAATCAAACGTCATATGATCTGTAGCACCGGAATCAATTATCCATGCACTATTAGAAACAAGTGTAGAAATATTTAAAACCTTACCACCATTACCTGTCGCTGCTGCTAATGCCGATATTTGACTAGCAACACCATCCGTTGTCTTTGTTTCGACAACTGCAGCACTGGAGGTCCTCTTGGAATTATTCTTTCATGAATCGCAGCTATGATCCCACCATTCTGGATACCCCACAAGTTCAAAGCAGTGGCTCTTGGTATGACCAGTTTGATTGCAATGAGTGCGTTTGTAGGTGGATTTATCGGCACCATCAGTGTTCTTAGGCTGGCTTTGGGAAGATCGGTTCTAATTAGACCGATTTCGAGTCACCATGGCTGAAACTTCAGATTTTTATGGTTCTCCATTCATCATTGCAAGTCGAATAGATTCACGGCGGACCAAAGCATAACATGCTTCCAATTCGGGGATAGGATCCTTTCTCAAAATTTCACCACGGATTTGTTCGAATTCACCATCTAATCCAGCAAGAAAAATATGCACCCTTTGTCGCTGGACTGATTTTCGGTAAGATTCAACATCATTCTCACTTTCCATAATCACCTTATCACGATGATCCAACTCACAAAAGATCTCGGTTATTTTTCCATAATACACCGAGAGTGTTCTGCCATTCTATTTCCCAGAGAAGGCCCTCTGATTCAAGAAAAACACATGCAATTCATCTGCTCCATCATAAAAATATTTTGAGAGAGCTTTCCAAATATCTCGAGTGGTGGGTAAGCGAATATATCGCTTCATGATTTCTGGGGACATAGACATCAACAGCCATCTCTTGACCTTTTGATTGTCTGCATACCACTTCTCATATCCATCATCCTTCTTAGTAGGTGACTGTGAATTACCACGAATGAAAGAGAGTTTCTCCTTCTCAGCAATATGCATCTCCATGATTTGAGACCACAAATCATAGTTTGTTTCATCGAGTACAATCCCTGCATTGAACGACGAACCTTCAGATTGAATAATAATGGGAGCAGATTTGGTCCCAGATGTTTTAGAATCTGAGTCGGCCATGGCTCAATGGAGAGTACTAACAATTTAAGCTTCTCGGCCCTGATACCAAGTTCAAAACAGAGTTCAAGAGAAAAATAATTATGTTTTATTACAATGAATTGTACAGGTACATATACATCAATGGATCAATTTCCAGATCCTACAATCGAGCTGCAGATCCTATAATCAAGCCGCAGATCCTAAAAACGATAGGAAATAGCCATTTACAGGATAGGAAAGAATCATAGAGAGAATAGGAAAGAATGGGTAAGAATAGGAAAGAATCAATCCATATCGCAACACAAAATACCTCGTAGACATCGAAAATTTGGATTTCACAAACATTAAATTAATTATTGAATGTAAACACTACTTACTTGAGTTTGTCTCGTCCTATAAATCAGAAACAGAAACCATGGGGTCTCGACCACCACCCATATCTTTAATTGAGTTTCTCTCCCCTTAATGAACTACAAAGAATCATATATTTGATATAAAAGATGAGAAAATATACCAAACAGGCCTACATGGAACAATTTGACAAAGTTTTCAATTTGGGATGTAATCATCTTTCTGATATTGCATCGTATATCAACTAATTCCTTCAGCGATCTAGCCCTCTAAATTCAAAATTCTGAATTGGGTTATTCCAAAATAACTACACAATGCTTATAATTGAATTAAAACTTATACTCATGAGTGAGAAATGAGAGTTTTACTAATCTCGTCAAATTTGATGAATATGGGTTGAAATTTTGTGAAAAATAATACATACCTTTTGAAATATGAATGCAATTGTCTCGTCTCGTGCTAGCAGAATGAAGAGAGGAAGACTCGATACTTATGCAAAACCCAGGCAGTATTATGCAGGGGAAGACGCCATTCTTACATATATTAACCAAATTTTTTAAGACGTGTACGATTTTCCGCAATGTCTATATGATTTATTTATATGTCAAATCTAGGCAATAGTTAGAAGAGTAGTCGTCAAAGCGGAGAGTTTCGGAGGGTCGTAGATATGGTGTTTGAAACCTGCAGTGTAGATAGGAGTTAGCTTAAGCCTAATCTAATTAGTAGAAGATATACAAATCAAAACAAGCTCTAAAGACACCATTTGATGCACACACAATCCATGGCCAACATAATTTACAAATAACTTGGGAAAAAACAATAACAAACATGTTTTCAAATATTCAGAGTTAAAATTTTAATGAGACATGAAACAAACACCGTGAGATTTTCCATATATATAAAACAAAAATCAGTATTGCACATCTAAACAACTAAAATGAAAAACCTGTGCAAGTGCATGGTCACAGGTTGATATACCATCTCAAGCGAGTATCAGTTCCTTGGAGTATGTATGGAAATTTGCCACAATATGTGGAAACATGATGCCTTCGAACTCTATGCTAGGTAGTAGGTCTATCTCCGCTCGACCAAATACTCTGCATTCAAACTATTTCCAGCACACACAATCCATGGTCAACACAGTTTAGAGATAATTATAGAAAAAAAATGAGAAGAGCCTTGGCAGTGAAAAGTTAACACCATCAAAGAAATGTATGCAAAGTCGTGGAAACAGGAAGAAAAAGCTAGAAGTCGTGGAAACACGAAGAAAATGCTAGAAGAGAGATGCGTGTAGATAGCCAGCAGAGAGATTCATGCAAATAGCCACAGGGTTGCTTCAAGAACTATCCTAGAGATTAAAGGTTGTCAGACTGCAGAAAAGATGTCAGGAAACTACACTGAAATAAGCGATGCCAAAATAAAAAGGTGATTTGACAATAAAAAGGTTACTGATCCAAACATTAGAGAATTTAATAAAAAGCATATCATAAAAATGTGTAAATACTTATGCATGAAAATCAAAACTTGAATGATTAGAATATTCCCTTCATGCAGGGAATAATAATACATTTACAACCTTTTATTAATGATCTACTGCCCTTTTATTAATGATCTTTATGTTTACTTTTTATTTTATTTTTTTATGACAAATTTTTGTTTGGGTTTTGACCTCATTTTTGGACTGAGAATTTGACTTTGACCTGGTGTCTTACTTTTATATGTACATCTACTTAAGAATTGTTGTGGCATTTTTTTTCTTTTATTCCAAGGCCTAGGGATATTGTCACCACGTAGATTTTGTTTAATATAAGGAATAAATATTTGTAATCAATTGTAAGACAAACACTTAGTAAGTGTGAAAAAATTAATGAAGTAGACATATAAGATCTAATGGTTTTTTAATGAATTGTAAATGAAATGTTTAATAGATATGTAAATGTAATGTAAAATTGATATTTGTAATTTCTATTGAATCTCTAAATCAAAATTGCAGTTTTTTCATTAGAATGAGTAAAGTTCATTTATGATTAAGAGAACAATTTGCTTGTTTTTCAACAACTTTTCAAAGGTTTAGAGGTTAATTTTAGGATGCACTTTGCTATATAAACATTTAAACTTGAGGCTTAATGGGTAGATGCAATGTTTACACAATAATCAATTTAAATTTGATGCTTTCATTTGTAATGTCCCTAAAATCCGCGAATAAAAAAAAAATCGTAGGGCTAATAATACAACTAAGATCTTAAGGGACATCTTTTCTTAACTTTGGAATTATAACTTGATAAAGAACTATGCCTAAGTTCT